>CAJVQA010005435.1:0-16140 GCA_910591915.1 Cetraspora pellucida | reverse complement strand
GAGAGAGAGGTATGATATTTAATCCATTGAATAGTCCAAAGATCAATTTTAGTAATAATTTGTGGTATTGAAATGGAAGGTAAGAGTAGACTAAAAGAATGACTATGAGTTGAGTTAGTAGAGAGTGTAGTATGGGACTATATAGAATGTGAAATACAGTATGAAATTCATATTTGTTTGTATATTTGTTGATTTAAGTAAAGAAGAAGTTTGATAAAAAGAGTAGTAGCAGTACAATAAGAAATAAAAGCATTATGAATAGTAGAAATAAGTTCAATATGAATTAAACCAGATAAGGTAGAAATAAGAGAAGGTATATATAAAGAGTTATGCAGTTTGAAACTGTTAAAGGTAAGAATTTTAGTATGTAAATCAGAGACAAGATTGGCAGGCATATTAAGATTGGTAGTATTTAAAATACTATTAAAAGAATTAGAGATTAAGTAGTAGATGGTTTGAGTTGATGAGTAGTAACCTAATGAAGTAAAAAGCTGGTCTGATTGCATTGATGACAGAAGTAAAAAAGGATTACATTTATGGAAAGTATGAGGAACAGAAAGTTCATCTGTAAGGATTTTAACTCAAAAAGTTTTCAGAGTTAATGAGTAGAAGCTATGAGCAAAATTAGAAATTTTTTGATTATTATTAATGTAAAGCCATGTAGCTTCCTAGTTAATATTAGATGCAATAGTAGACCATTGTTGGAAACATGTTGAAATGTCCAAAGTGTTATGATATAAGCTTGGCATATAGTTCAAATAGAGTGTCAGATAGGAATTTGAATAGAAAATTCATCAATATAAGAAGTATAGTTGAGGTTATAAGAATTATTAGTTAAGAATGTTAGGTAGGGTAATATTTGGTGATTATGAGCAAGTTGGTTAGCAAGGTTATTAAATGGATCATCTTGGTGTGCAGTAAGTTTGTAGAAAGTAAATTGAATTTCATAAGACTTAATAAAGTTGATAAGTATTTGCCAGATGAAAAAATATAAAGTATAAGTATGGGAAAGATTAGATGTTGATTGGCAGATATTATGATATTTGGAGATTACTGATTATGAGTCAGTAAATATGTGAACAGAGCAATGTCTAGAAGCAGTAATAATTACTGAAAGAATAGCAAGAATTTCAGCTTTGAAAGAGCATAATCATAGTTTAACTTGTGTCTGAAATAAGTTAATAGTTGTAGAGTTATCAACTTGAACCCAACCTATGCCTATAGAGTATTGCAAAGTACCAAGATCAATAACAAAACCATCAGTTTAAATAATAGATTGTAGTTTGACTTAGAAATAGTCTGAAGGTTATTAATAAGTTGACATGTTACAAAAATAAAAAATAGTTGTTGTAGATTAATTATGAGTAAAGAAGGAGATGGAATATGTAAGGAATGTTGAAGAGCAATAGAATATGCAATATCAAAAAAGTTTGCATGAAGGTTGAGAGTTTTGTTAGGATTGATATGGCAAAGTAGCTTAGTAGCCAAGATAGTAGGAATAAAGATAGTATATTTGTTAGCAATTGTATTTGAATTAAAATGGCATCTAGTATATAATATAGTAGTAGAAGAAGGAGTAGGATAAAGATTAGAAAACTGAGACTGAAATAAGCAGTGCCAGTAGTTGATGAAAGTGAGGCCAGTAGGTGTATTATGCTTTCTGGCTTTGCTAATAATTATTTGATTATCAAGAACAGTGAGTAGCCAAGGTTTAGTGTTAGAGGTAAAGTGGCTAATAGAGTGGCAGAAGTAGTTAATAAAAGGTAAATTGTAATAATCATATAGAATGTGTTTATAAGAATGACTTATAGTGATGTCCTTAAGAGTAGTAAACCATTGTGGTATAACATCTTTTGGAATTTTGTTAAGTCTGAGTAAAATGTATTGCCAGTGCAGTAGATATAAGTTGTCATAAGTAGTAAGTTGATCCAGAAAAAGAAGTTTATAGTATCTGAGTTATTTTTTGAAAATGAGGTATTTTGAATTAGAAGAAAGAAAAGATTCAAGAGATATAGTTCTATCATTTAGAGTATATAGAATGTTATAAATTGGGCTAGTTGAAAAAGTTCAGCCTATATGTTTGATAAGTTGTATTATTTTGAAGTTTGTAGTTAATCGATTGGGTCCATCAATGATTGGCTTAGAGTAAAAAAAATATTAGTAGAAGACCAAAGGTTGTTTTGAAGTTGTTGAATATATATATGAGTAGGTATGCCTAGTAGTTCAGGATTATTAAGTCATTTGAGAAGGTTGGAAATGTGATGTTGTAGTTGGATATTCCAGATGTGTTTAATATTATAGATTTAAGGATGTAATAGGATACTGGATAGTATTGTATAGCAAAGTTTAGCTTTGAGCTTAACAAGACCAATGTGTTGAGTAAAAATTTTGTTGCAAATAGGTTGGTTAATGACAATGTTATGTAAGCAGTATTTGATAGTAAGAATAATAACTGTATTGATAATGTAGCAAATATGTGAATCAGTTATACATTTTGTTTTTGCAATTTGGATAAGTTGGAAGGATTTAGAAATAATTAATTTTGTTTGTTTAGATTGTCTGTTGTCTAAGATAAACCAGCAACCTAAAAATTTAAAGAGTTGTTTGAAAGAATGAAGTTGAAGTAAATGGTTATTATAGAAAATAGGAGTATAGTAGGATGAAGAGTTATTAGTAGCCAGAATGGATTTTGAAGAGTTAACTTAGATGTTTGCCATAGCATAAAATAATTCAGCTATAGATAGTATATAAGATAACTCAGTTTGTAAAAATGCAACCTAGAGAGTATCATCCATATAGTTAAAACAGAGCATTGTTTTTGTAATGAATTGGTGGTTTGAAGTTTTAGATTGATGATCCAAGTAGATTGTAGGATATATTCAGAAACTTTTGAGTATATATATAAAATAAGTAGATCATAGTAAATATGTATAATAAAGATATAATTGTTTTACCTTGTTCAATACCATTAAGAACTGAATAAGAAGAAGTAAGACCAAGATTTGTGATAACTTGGTTATGATAATCAGTAAAAAGATCAGTAAGGATGTTAATAATGGATGAAGGAAATAAGAGACAAGAGAGTAAATGTTTAAAAAGAGCAAAGTTTACAGAATCATATGCTTTGCTTATATTTTGTAAGAGTATCCAAATATCTTTGTGGTTACAAGTAGCATCTTCAATAAGATTATTAAAAATATAGATAGAAATTGAGGTACTACTATTGGAAAGTGCAATATAGTTAAAGGGTGAAAGAATAGGATTTAAGGAAAATACAGAACTAATTTAGTTTGTAAGAATTTTTGTATAAAGTTTGTAAGTATGTTCAATCAGATTGATAGGTTGTGTAAGATTAAGGTCACTATCAAAGGTGTTACACTTAGAAATAGGATAAATTCTACTATATTTTCATTGTTTAAAAATTCTGTTATCAAGAAAGCAACATTAAAAAGAGCAGTAATAGCAGAAGTGCATTGGGGGCAAATATGTTTGAGCATTTCATAGCTAATGCCTGTAAAACTATAGACTTTGTTGTTAGATAGTTGTGAGAGAGTTTGAAAAAGTTCTTCATTAGTAATAGGAGTGTTAATAGAATGATACCAATTTGGATTGATATGAGAAAGTGGAAGGTATTGTTGTTTTCAGAAATTATTAAAGAGAGATTCATTAATAGGTCTGAGTGCAGTCCAATTATGAAAATAAGATTGGACATGTTGTTTAATGAGTGATAAATTAGTAATGAGATGGTTTGACAGTTTTATGTTTAAAAAATGAACAGGTTGATGATAGTGATTAAGGATGCTATTAATAGCCTAAGTAGGATGTGTTGTAAAAATAACACATCTTTTGTCAGTTGTTTTATTGATTTGTTGTTGAAGTAGAAGAGAGTTTTCAAGATAATAGGCATAGTAAAGTTGTTTTCAAATAGAGTAGACATGTTGAAGCCATAGTTGAGTACAGAAGAGGTTAGTGAAGGTAAGTAATTAAAGATTACATTGTAACTGTTTGTTAATTTGAGAGATTTTTTGATTAATACTTAAGATATTGAACAATTGTGTGAGTTTTTTAACAAGTTTAATAATATGCCTAAGTTTTTTAAGAGAGGGGTGTAATAGAGTACTATGGAATGAATATTGGTAATTATAACTTCATTTATGAGAGATTTAGTTAGAGATTGTGTGAGTAGCAGAATAAATGATAGAGCATTGAATTTTGTGCTAAGTAGTTTTAATACTTTTATTAGTAGTACTGTTAATAGAAGTTTTGTGTAGTGAAAGTTGTTGAGTTAAAGTATCAGCAAAGGCATTCCAGTCTTCTGTAGTTATCATTTTATAATTAAATATTCAATGACTAATCTTAGTATGTTTTCATAAAGGTTTACTATAGGCATATAGAAATGTCCAAGTAAAGGTGAGGATTAAGTGATAATTTGAGGTAAAGGTTTGACTGTTGTCAAAACTGTAGAAAAGAAGGAATTGTATATTAAATTGTCAGTTCAGATGTAGTCAATGTGACTACTGCTAGTATTATTAGACCAAGTAAAATGCTTGTTGTTAAAATAGGCTCCAATATCATACATATTAGAGTAATTAAGAAATTTGATAAGTTTATATTTAAAAGAAAAACTGTAAGTATAATTCTGTGTATTAAAATTACCAAAGATAATAGAATGAAGGTGGAGTTAAGAAGCTTGTTAAATTCAGTTGATTACTGTGTTTTGAGTTTGATTGTAAATAGCTATATCAGTAAATGAGAAATATACTAAGATAATATGAAGTTTGACATTGCTTTAAAAGAAAATGTCGAGTGCAATAGCTTCTTCTGAATAAGTATGAATACTGTAAATATAAGGTTTAAGATAATTACGAATCATAATAGCTGTTCCTTCTACAGAAGTAAAAGAGTTGGATTAGTAATAGGTAAAAAAATTATTGTTGCAAAAGAAAAGATTGGTTTTATTGAAAATTTTTGGTTCAGTAATACTGGCAATAGATATGTTATTATTAAAACAGTAATTTTACTAGGCTTCTTTTTTTGTTGGATCATTAAAGCCTCTAACATTGTGTGTAGCAATAGTTAGATTAAGATAGTTAGAACTTGAGTCAGAAGAGTATAAAGTAGAGTTGTAGTCAGAGAGAAGGTCAGATAAAATAGAAGTAGAGCTAAGGGAGTTGGATTTGAGAGGAAGTTTGTAGAATAGTGGAAGAAGATGTAAGGCAATAATAATGTAATCTGGCAAAAGAGTGTTATTAGGAAGGTATATGTGGGTTTTATTGTAAAATGAATTAACAGAGAATGTAATACTAAATACAGTTTTGTTGTTATTGTATTTGTTAATATGTTGAATTAAAATTTGGATGGTTTGACCATAAGAAAGAAGTGGTAAATTGTAATAAATAAAAAATTTGTTAAAGCATGTGTAAAGATCATAAGAGATTAAAGATGTTGTAAATAATCTTTTAAAATAGTCTTCTACAGAGTCAATCATCATATGTTCAGCTCTTACAGCTGTGCAAGATACTATAGTCTGCCCTGTACATTGGGTCTGACCATCATTAATATGGCCTTTCATATAAATAGGCTTGTCTACCTGCCTACTTATTTCATTTTCCTTATTAACTACAGTAGTTGTTTTTTTTAATAAGGTGGTGGCTGCTTCAATATTAGTTGTAGAAGAGAAAGAACTTAAAAAGAAGATTGTAAGAAGAGTAAGTCAAGGATGAAGACTGGTTAGAAGTCAAGATTGAATTTTTTTGCTAAAAACTTTTCAGCTGCAAGATAGGCAGTATCATTAAAATATTTGACAATTTGTAAGTATGTAAATTTTTGATTTTTGACAATATCAAATTAGGTAATGATTTGGACAAGAAATTTAGTATCAATAATGTTTTTTGTTAATAAATTAATTGCCTTCTTCTTGGAAAGAGACTGTATGTTGTAATTTTCTGCTACAGTTTGATAATATCATGAAAGGTAGCAGTAAAAGTAGTAATTATGACATTTAGGATTTGTTTTAACTTTGTTTTTGTTTACAAACAAAGTTTTCAGCTTGATTAGTCAACTTGTTCAGAGGTTTAGTAGAAATAGATTGGTCGAGTAAAGCAGCATTTTCTTTGTTTTTGTGAAATAATGTAGTGTTAAAAGTAGAATGAATTCATGTTTTATCTTCTTTAGATAAAAATATTAAGTGAGATTTTCTTAGTATGTCATTAAAGAGTTTAGTACTGTCATGAAATTTTTTGTTATTAAGATATTGGCATGATTTGTTGTTACAAGTAAGGCAATAGAAATTTGCAACATGTAATGCTTCCTCACGTTGCTTATGAAGTGAATTAGGTTTTTGGAATATATAGAATTCAGGAAGGTGCTTGGAGAGTTGAAGAATAAAGTGCTAATAAAATTGAATTTGGAGAGAAGTTTTGACTTTTTCTTTGTCAATAGTAAAAGAAAATTGTTGACTATAAGAAGAGTAGTAGGTTTTGAACCAAGAATTAAAGTGATTAAAAAAGTTTTTTAAAAAGGAAATGCAGAATCTTTCAAGAAACAGTGTTTTTGAAACATTAAAAAAGAGCTTGATGTTAAATCTAGCATCTGATTGAATGGTAAGGTATTTTTGATCAAGGTCACTAGTTTGAGTAAAAGATTCAATTTTGAATCTTTTAGGTTTAAGCTTTAAATCTTTAGTAAATTTTTAGTAATTGATTAATAATTATTAGATCAAAAAAAATAAAGTCATACAAGATTAAGACAGAGTTTAAGATGATTGTGAGCAGTATATGGAGGAATGGTAACTGATAAAGCAAAGATTTCAAAATAGTTAAGTTTTGTAAAAAAAACAGTTGTGAATTTGAGCAATAAATTTTTACGAGTAAATTCAAGTAGATTAAATGAAATAGTAGCACTTTTGTTAATATTAGGGTTACTACTGTAAATAAGATTGGTTAAGAATTCTGGTTGTTGTCTAGCTATGATGTGAATAATATAATAGAATGAGGTCTTGAGTGTAGGTTGAGTAGGGATAGCTGGTTTAATTTCTTTATCAGGATAAAAATTATAGAAAAATGGTTTAAAAAAAGTAAAGTGTTGAAAAAAGAATGTGGTCTGTAATTTTTTGTTAAATTGCATTTCTTTAGTAATTAGAAAATTTGTAAGCCAATCATATGTAGAGTTGGATTTTGGTTAAGCCATACTAGAGTAAGTTTGGAGAGAAGGTTTGTTAGAGGTATTGTTAGGTTGATTAGTATTGCTAGAGTTATTAAAATTTAAGTTGAAGTTGTCAGAGATATTAATAATAGGAGGTTGGTTAGAGATAGTGCTAGTATAAGTAGTTGTAATAAAAAAAGAGTCAATAAGATCAAAAGTAGTAGAGGAAGTTTGTTTTGAGAAATTAGTATTGGAATTAGTAGTTTGATTAGATTCCAGTAAGATGTTTTAAAAAGTTTGAGTAAGATTTTTCTTGGTTTGAGATGAATTAGTTTCATGCTAAGATGAAACAGTTATACAGATAAGATAATAAACTTTATTGTTTTTAGTAATATATTTTTTGATAGGATAATGACACACATTTCTCTTGATATAACCAATTGAAACAGAGTATTTTGAGAAGGTGTGGTAGTGTATGTCAGATGTAGGAGATGAGAAAACACTGTTAGTAGAAGAAGAGATGTTAGATATAAGATCTTGACTTGTTTTGTTAAGTTTTTTGGAGTTGCTATTGATATGAGCAATAGTAAAATCAGTAGCTTGAATGTGATTGGTATTGGTAGATGAGATAAATTTAGTGTGATATTTGCCACAAAGGCAAGTAATCACAGAGGTAGAGAAGGAAGCTTGAAAGAAATATGTAATTTTATATGATTTAAGATTTTTTGTTAAACAGAAGATTGGTTGAATTTTAGAAAGAATTAGGCAAACCTTGTTGTCTTGTTCTTTTTATAAAGAGTGATTTCAAAACTGTTTGAGAAGTTTTGGTAAAAGTAATCAAGGTCTGCAATTATGGGCTTTTGATAAGTTACTATAGGCATTTTGTAGTATTTGCAGATTAGATAAGAAGAAAGAAAAAGAGAATTAAGACTTAGAGAATTTTACTAAATAATAATATGATTGTAAATATTATTATTGCAAAAGTAGTAGATAAAAACAAGAGTTGTATTGTGGAGATATTACTGAAGTAATACTAGAGTGTAACTAGAATAGTTAGGGTCACTACTATGACTTGAGTACTGGACACAACTGTAATTTGTAATACAAATTACTATGTAATATAGATAAAAACCAAATATAGTAATAATTGATTGTGTTAAATAAATGTCTATAAATAGGTTGATTACAAATATTGGTATAAATTAATAAGATATGAATTTGGTAATGATTGTATGGTTATACAAAAAATGTATAAGGGAAAAAGAGATGGGGTAAGGACAAAAAGTAGAAAAAAAGTTTTGTAAGAGAGTAAATATTAAATTTGGTTGTAGTTCAACCAATATTGGGTCAAAAATCTTCGATTAAAGCTTGTTTTGACCAAGTGATTGTGTACTACAATTTTAATTAAGAGTAAAGAACAGGTTAAGGCAGTAAAAACTAAGAGATGGTTAAAAGTTATAAACTGGAGGCCAAAGACTGCAGTACAATTTTCTTGATGAGTTTAAAATATAGAAACTTAATAATTTTAGAATATATGTAAAATGATAAGCTGAACAAGTTTACTTAAGAGTCTAAGATAGTTTGTTTTAGTAAAATAAATAATTATAAATACTTTTAGATGAATGAATTTTTTAATTAATTTTTGTACAATGGATTTGTAGAAAGAGTTTTTTTTTTATGATCTTTATTTGCTTTACTTCATCAAATCTTAAAAAACTAAATAGTATTATTAGACAAGTAAAAGCTTTTTAAATTATATAATACCAATATTCATACATCTTAATTCTACTATTTTTTATTTTAATTTAACTCATCAACTTAATATTTATTCTATATCCAATTTTTATAAACTTATACTAAGCTAAATTACTAATACTAATACAGAATAACAAGCTTTTTACTATACTCATAATACAGAAAAACATTAAGCAAATTTGAAAACAAATAAATTAATATTTTATTAATTAATATTTAAAATTCAAACTAATTCTAAAGTAATAATCAATAGTATACTTAATTATCAAAAAGATTCTATAAAAATTAACAATCTTAAAACACTAAACAATATTATATATATATATATATTGATATTAAGATAAGGCTTTGCTTATATTTTTATTAGTAATTTAAAATAGTTACATATACTGTATATATGTTATAACTAAAACTAACACTTGCAGTTAGAACTAACTTTTAAAATGCTAACTATATAGCTATTACTATTTGTACAAAACAAATAAATTGAAAATTATATGCAAGAATAACTCAAACTAATTTATTTGTAACCTAAACCTACTAGAATGATTAAAGCTTATCTAGATTTGAATATTTAGTATATAATTTATTAGTATACTATATTTGATCTATAAAATAAACCAAATATTAATTTTTTTTTTAAATATTAAGGTGAGTACTTATAACCTAGAATTTTATTAATAGTATATTTGGCTAATGGTTATATTACAACTACAGAAGACAATTATAAAAAGAGTGTACAACTAGCTATTCATACAACTTTAGTCATTGTCTAATTTAAGTAATTTATCTAGGATTTTATACTAGTTGCCATATCTGGAACCTGCTTGTAGGTTTTCTATTTAACTACTTTAGTTTTTGTATCTACCTACCTACCTCTGTTTATCAATAATCTTGGCCAATGCTAGTAAAATATGTTATAGCTACTAAGTCTTTAAAGCAGTTTTTTAAAACTTTTAACCTTGTACTAAACTTTTTG
Source organism: Cetraspora pellucida (assembly GCA_910591915.1). Taxonomy (NCBI): domain Eukaryota; kingdom Fungi; phylum Glomeromycota; class Glomeromycetes; order Diversisporales; family Gigasporaceae; genus Cetraspora; species Cetraspora pellucida. The sequence continues at coordinate 6,263 of CAJVQA010005435.1, read as the reverse complement.
GAATCTTCTATATTCTATTCTTACAGCTAACACAGTATCACTATAGCCAAGACCAATACTGGTAGTCAGGATGTATCATTAAATACTATGTCCTTGTAGAGTTCATTTCAACTTTAGTACTAACTTCACAACATATTCCTACTACTTTGGTATTTAATTCAAGTTCTGCCAAGCTACCATTTTACATAGCCCAGAAAGGTAGATTGTAATCATATATTTTGGTTTATATGTTTGCTAACATATACATTTTTTTTCTAAAATCTGGAAATTCTAGTGGCCTGATTGGTTTATCTGGCCCTCCTCAAAGACCAGCACATTTGCTTGGTTTCATAAGTTCTAGCTCTATTTTATAAGTTTAGTCTTTACAGTAGTATTATTGAAAGTTCAGGTTATCTCTTTACTTGGATCTTCTAAGTTGGCTTCTGTCTTTCTATTTGGTTTCTGTGATTTACACAGCCTAAGAACTTATCTTGGGTTTACACCACTTGGTACCAGTTTGTGTTCTTTCATACAACTATACAAGTGTCTAAATCTTCCAGTTATGCTAGTATGACATATGTTACAAATATCTAATCCTAATCAATTATAAAAAACAGTTTAATTATAACACAAAAGAATTACAAATTTTTGCTATTACTGAGATTTGAACTCTAGACCTGCCACTTAAGGATTAATAACCTATCCACTTTACTAGGTTATCACATATCTCAAATGTTAATTTTGTAAATTGCTTAGCCAATAAAAGAGCAAATATTAGAATAAATATATAATTAATTTGAAAGTCTATAAAAATATAAGTATAGTTTTTTTAGAAGTATGTATGCCTAGTAGCAGAGTTAAATAATATATTAATTAGTTAAGTTTGAAATTAATTTTATTGTTTTTCTAGTTAAAGAAGTGAATGCAATATATTTTTTATAATTGTTTATATAATTGTTCATTAATATTAAAAAAAATTAATAATAACTTGAAAAACAGTTTTATATAATATGTCAATATTTTGAATTGTTAATATAAATAACTTTGAAATAAGTTCTTTGAAAGTAATATTAAAATAGAATGTGCTAAGTAGAATGTATAGAGAATCAAAAGCTAGATAATAAGAGATTTTATTAATTAGATCATCTTTTTGATAAGTATTAAAATTAGATAAGTTGTTAAAAACAATTTGATTAATAAAAATTTAATAATTTTGTTAAGCAAGAGTATATTAATACATGTATGCCAATAAGAATAATAGTTAGCTAAGTTGTAATAGAAACAGCTAGTATTTGAGTATTAGTTTGAATAAATAGTATAGAATAATTGTTAAGTTGGCAACTTATTAAGAAGAATTTTAATTTTAAAAGTTTTTAGCTGGTTGAGTCTAAAATTAGTAATATTGTATAAAAGTTTTTGATTATGATTAAAATAAAGCCAAGTGAATCTCTAGTCAATATCTTGATTAAAGTATAACTACTTACTGTTATAATTCTGTAATGTCTATATAGCTAAAATGTAAGCTTTACATATTTGCTTAATAAAATATTTTGTAGAAAGTTTTATATAATGTTGTTCTTATTAAAAAATATAGTAAAGGTTATAAAGATTTGTATAATTAAATAAAAAAAGTAGTAATAATAGATGTTTTTTAGCAGAAGAATCTGCTTGCTTATTAAGATTATTATCTAAATAAGTCTGCACTTTATAAAAAATAAGTTTAGCTTATATAATTTAATAATATTTAAAAAAGTATGCCAAATGGGCCATACTGTTTGAGAATCAGTAAAAATATTAACTACTAAATTGCAATAGGTTGTTAAAATTGCAATAATAATTAAAAAAGTAAAGCTTTGTAGGATAAAGGCCAAATTATTATATTTTTTTTAATATTAACAGTGAGGCCATGCCTCTATCTTTATTAAAACTCAGTTAAACTTTTTACAAGTAGATTATACAGAAAAAATTTATTATTGAATTCTATATCTATAAAATATTAAGATTAAAGGCTCAGACAAGTTATCTGTGATATAAACCTACTAGAGTGGCCAAGGCTCATCTAGATTTCAGAATTTGTAATTATGATAAAAGGATTTATTTAATATTTGATCCATTTAGGGTACCATGTTTCAATTTTAGAACTAGTGATTGAGTATAATGCATGTTGTGTCAGTAAGTTTTAAGGAGTATGAGATGTTGAAATTGGTTGAGATTGTCTCTGGGTTGAGGCCTAAAAGTACAATAAGGTATCCAGATATGTATATAGATTTGTTTGTTAAGATAAAGCAAAAGTTTAATTGAGAATGTAGTAGTGGTTTTGTTAGATAAAGTAATATCTTTGATTGAATTAATTAATTCATAAGGAATTAGACCAGACAAAGTTGATGTCAGAGATGGTAAATTTGGTATATTGTAGTTTTGCATACAGTTAAGATTTTTAATTTGGTTGTGCAAGTGAGATACAGTTCTTGGTGTTGTGTTGAGAGTCGATGTGTTAAGAACATGTTTAAGTGAGTTATCAATAAGATTGTTAAGAAGATGTGAAGATGGGCAAGTAGTTCAATAAAGTGGAGTGCTAGTTTGGTTATATTGGTAACAGTTAGGAGATTGGATATGATTATGTTTGTATAGATTATGTAGAGTTGGAAGGTTATCTATAAGAATTTTTATACAGAAAGACTTAAGTTAAGATATTTGAAAGCTATAAGAGTAGTTTGTTATTTTTTGATTATTATTGATATAAAACCAGGTGGCTTTCTAATTAGTTTGAGTTGCAATTTGTGACTATTTTTGAAAGTGATATTAAGATGACCATAGTGCATAAATATGGGTATAGCAAATTGTGTAAATACAATAGTGAATAGGTAGTTCAATAGAGTAGTTATCAAGTTGTAGTGTATAGTTAGGATTATAGTAATTTTGTGGTTTAAATAATAAGTATAGAAGGTTAAAATGATTATAAGCAAGGTTGTTAGCAAGGTTATTGAATTCATTATTCTGATGTGCAGCTTCTTTATGCAAAATAAGTTGTATGTTGTAAGATTTTGTAAAGTTAATTAAGTTATACCAAAGTAAGTAGTATGAAGTATTGATGAATAATATTTGAGTGATGTTAGATCAGTACTTTGTATTTAGATATAGCATATTGTGAGTCAGTATAGATGTGTACTGTACAGTTTCTGGATGCAGTAATATTAGCAGAAAGAATTGCAGTAATTTCTGCTTTAAAATAGTATAGCCAGAACTTAGTTTGTGCTTAAAAGGTATGTAAGATGTTGTTGTTTTGTACTAAGGCCCATCCAATTCCTATTGAGCATTGAGATGTGCCTGCCTGAATAACTGATCCATCAGTATAAAAATGAAGTTCAGACTTGTTGTAGTTTGAGTTAGCAATTGATTGCAGAGTGTTGGTAAGATCACAATTGTTGAAAATCAATAAAATAAGTAATGCAGATATATGGATATTAGCTGTATTAGGAATTTGAGTAAAATGTCAAATAGCAATAGAATAAAGCAAGTCAAGATAATTTGCATTGAGATTAAGTTGTTAATTTTAAGTATTAAGTTTTCTAATAAATTTAGTTACAAAATTAATAGGAATAAATGTTGTACATTTGTTAGTGATAATATTAGAATTAAGATTGCAACCAGTACATGGTTTAGTTGTAATTGGAGGTGTTGGGTATAGTTGTGTAGCATGAAGCTCAATATTGCTATGCCAGTGGGTAATATGTATTTGCCTAGAAGAGGTTGGTTGTCTTCTGGCTTTATTTATAATTATTTGATCTTGAAGTGTAATGATAAGCCATGGTTTAGAATGTTTTGAGAAATGTCCAGTGGTGTAGCTAAAGTAATTGGTTTTGGAAGTTGGTAATAATTGTAAAGAGTTTAATAATAGGAATGATTTGTTGTAATATCTTCAAGAGTAATAAAGCATAATGGCTTTCTGCCTTTGAGTATTTTATAAATTCTTGGTAAAATGTGTTTTCAGTCAAGATAAAGGTCAGAATTGTATTTTAGCAAAAAAAGAGTTACTAGTATAATTAGTGTTATCAACTTGAATTCAACTAATTTCTATTATGTATTAGTCAGTAAAATATTAATTACTAAGCCATTAGTATAAAAAAAGATATTTGTTGATAAGAATAATTATAATAAGAGATAAATATAAGTTTGTAAGTAGTTTTACTTGAAATAAAAATTTGTAAGTAATTAAATTAGTAATAGGAATAATAGGTAGAAAAGAAGTACAAGTTAAGTGCTTAACAGCTGTAGAGCAAATAAGGTCTAAGTAATTTGCATTAAAATTGTGTTAATGTTTAGAATTAGTTTTACCAAGAAATTGTGTTAAAATAACTGCAAAAATTTCAGCAATACAAGTTTTGTTAATTTTGTAAGAATTAAAATAATATTTTGTATATTGTTTGTATTTACCAAAGAGTAGAAAATAGAATTTTAAGTTATTTAAATTTATATTAAAAGTTCAGTAAGTAATGGAATAGTAGTTAAATAAAAAGAAGTATTTTTAATTTTTCTAATAATAATCTCATTATTGTGATATAAAAGTAACCAAAGTTTAGATTTTGTAAGTTTTTTATATATGTTAATAGTATGGTAGATATGAGTATTATAATTAGTAGTATAGTAATATATTTTAGTAGTAAGAGTATGTTTTTTAAGTAAGAAATCAAGAGAGTTTTTTACCTTTAGGCAAGTATAGCAGCCTGGGTAAAAAGTGTTTTTAGTTTAATAAAATACTGTTATTGGCTATGCAAAGTTATTTAAGATATATAATATTTGATTGTCTAAATTATTTTTTAAAGATTAGTATTTAGAAAGCTAAAATAAAATTTATTCTAATAACTAACCTTTATTACTAATTGTATAAGGCCATATCAGAATAGGATTGGCTAAAATTGTTAAGCCAAAATGAATAAAAAGTTAAATAATTTTAAAGTTTAATAAGTATCTGTTAGAATTATTAATAATTGGTTTAGAATAATATAATATGTTAATAAAAGACTATAAGTTATTTTATAATAATAGAAAATCAGAAATAATAATAAACTAAAATCTTGCATTCATGCCTTAGTTTTACCAAATTATTCTGCCTTTTTTGTAATACAATATTTCATAATATTAGTATTTTTGAGTAACAATTTATTATATCTTTCTTATTTTTATAATCAGCAAGCAAAATCTCTCTAACAATATAAATAAAATTAAGAAATAACAACCAATTGATTTTTTTAGTACTAAACTTATTAATACAGACTTTCTTGTATAAGTAATTATATACTTTAATTGTATATATAGTAATTTACTTAACTATACTAAGATTACTAAATTTTATAAAAAAAAAGCTCTTTCTAAAGTAAAACCAATTTTTTATAACAATTTTAATTTTAAATTTAAAATTCTATCTCTATAAAGTTACTATTTTTAAAAGAAAAAAAAAAGCTTTTTTTATTAAATTTGTCTTTTATAAACTTTATAAATATAGCTGTCACTTTATTAAATAAAATAACTATAGTATTTGATAAAGAAGATAATATAAGGGGGTGTGGTGACCTAGTAAAGTGGATAGGTTGTCAACCTCCAAGTGGCAGATCTGGAGTTCAAATCCCAGTGATGGCAAAAATTTGCAATTCTTTCTGTGTTATGGCTAACTGTCTTCTGTAATTGGTTGGGATAGGATACCTGTAACCCGTGTCATACCAGCCTGACTGGAAGGTCTAGGCATTCATGCAATATTGTACGAAGGAACACAAACTGGTACCGGGCAGTGTAAACCCAAGATAAGTTCTTAGGCCGTGTAAATCATAGGAACCAGGTAGGAAGATGGAAGCCCACTTGGAAGACCCAAGTATAGAAGTAACCCGAACTTTCGACAATGCTACTGTAAAGACTAGACCTATGAAACAAAGCTAGAACTTGTGAAACCGGGCAAAGAGCCAGCCTTTAAGGAGGGGCCAAATGGAACCAACCAGGCTGTCAGAATTTCTGGGTTCCGGAGAAAAAGGTTACATGCCAGCAAACATGTAAACCAAAGGTGTATGGTTACGACCTGCCTTTCTGGGCTATTTGGTTTGGGAGCTTGATAGAACTTGAATTGAATACCAAAGTAGTAGGGATATGTTGTGAAGTCAGTACCGGGGTTGGGGTGAACTTTACAAGGGCATAGCGGTTTAATGGTACACCCTGACTGCCAGTGTTGGTCTCGGCCATAGTGATACCAGGTCAGCTGTAAGAATGGGATACAGAAGATTCTGGAAGGTTTAGTA
>CAJVQA010005434.1:0-16141 GCA_910591915.1 Cetraspora pellucida | reverse complement strand
TTCTTATTTGTACTTAAGTTAGTTATATATAGTTAGCAGTTTAATGGTTAGCCCTAACTGCAAGTGTTGGCCTTGGCCATAGCATTTATATATAGAAATATTTCTGTACATAGTAACTCTACGAAGTTACTAACTTTAAAAACTACCAATAAAGATATGAGCAAGGCCTCACCTTAATACCAAAAAAAAAAAGGAAATAAGAATTTTGTAGTCACTTTGAGTACTAGTATTAGGATCTTCAATAGTAAAGGAGTTAAAATAATGAAGAAGAGGTTGCTTAGCCCAGATATAGTCAATGCTACTACTATATCTGTTGCTTTGCCAAGTAGGTATAAAGGATTGTATATAACTAGCTAAGTTATATAAATTATTATATTAGAGGAAGTGAAGTAGTTTGTATTTAATTGAAGAGAATTGGGTAAGGTAATCAAATGCATTAAAGTCATCTAAGATAATAGGTTGTATGTTTAGAGTAATAGCTTGTTGGATCTATTAAATAATAGTATTCTGTACTGATAGTCTAAGTTGGGAGTTAACTTATTTAATTATACTTTATTTCTTATTTAATTATTTTTTATAATAATATAATTAATTTCTAATAGAGTAATAAACATTATTTAAAAAATTTTAACTAATTTAGTATTCTAGTAGATTTAAATTATAAATAAATATGTTTGAGCTTTTATTTTTGCATATAGACTTTTTTAATATTTAGAATTATAGTTTTATAATTAGCAATTTAATAGTTAATTTAACTGCAAGTATTTGTTTTAACTATAGCATATAGAACTATCTTTTAAATCTAATAACTTAAAGGCTATAAATATAGATATAAGCAAAACCTCATCTTAGTATCAAAAAAATCATATTCTAACTTCTTTTTTATTAATAATTAACTGTTTTCTATTTTTCAATTATATTAACATCTAATAGGCTTCAAATTATTACTAATTTTAATTATTATTTACTTTTTATTTAATTTTATACTGATAGTTCTGTTATTAATCTAGTTAACTTCTAATGATTTATGAATATAGAATAGATTCAAAATTAAAAAACTCTTTCTGCTAATCTTTAGTCCCAAAACAGAGCAGAAACAAAACATAAAATATGACCAAAACAGAATAGTAAACAGTTCTTGGGCCCTTAAAAAAAGAGTTTATATTTAAAAATATATAAATAACAATAGAAGTATAATACTAAAAAATATATCTTTAATAAACTAAACTTGCTTTTAGAAAATATTTTTTTTTTTAGTATAAAACTTGAAAGTTTGAAAAATCATAATTAACTCTAAAAAACAGAAAGAAAACACATGACTGACTAAATCATAACAACAAACAACAAACAACAAAGTTATATTTTTAATTAAAAAATAGATAGATAAGCTAAAAGTAAATAGTAGCATAATACAGAATACATATAAACAACTTAAAAAAGAAATTGTACAAGATAAAAACTCAACAAATAAATCAAATTAATTAGACTAATAACACAGACATTATGTACTACATTAAAGAGACAGGTAATAAAAATCAAAGATATTTAAATTCTGAATTATTAGATTAAATTCTAACAATGCCTATAAAAGAACCAAGCAATATAGAGCATAAAGCAAAGGACCTAGCAATAAACAATCCAAACCATATTACATTAAGCAATGTACTACTCTATGAACAAATTCTTAAAGCCTTGATTTTAGCAAAATTAAGTTGGCCCAAAGAAGATATAATAGATGGTTAGTACAAAGACTTAGGCTGATAAATCAGAACCCAAAGTTAGCTGAATATATTACAAACATAAGTAAAGAAAAAATACTTAAAGAAGAGAGAAAAATAGAAGAAATAGAAAAACTGAACAGCATAGAAAAAATGCAAATATTAATAACCAAAAAAAGACATCAAGATGTAGCAAGAGAAGAAACACTTCAAGGAAAACCAACCCAAGTAATAAATGAAATTGTTGACCAAATGGAGGAGCTTAACATTAATATACTACAAAATATGCAACAAAAAAGTTCTTCATCAAGCACAAACCAAACTCCTATAAACAAATCAAATGAAGTAAAAGATGCAAAAAGAAAAAAGATAAAAAAAAATACAGAAGCTCTAAGAGATAACATGATTAAGATGTTAAAAGAAATATAGAAAACATTGACAAGAAAATAATAGAATTAAAAAAAGAAAAAATGACCTATGAAGATCTAATTTTTGTCAACACAATTGAGCACAATTAATAGTTGCCAAAAAATAAAGTATATAACAAGGACATGTTCTTCAAAACAAACATGTCTGCATATATCCTGCCAGAAGAAACAAGTAATGAAAGAATAAAATATGTGCAATGGATCTTAGGCAAAAACTATTATATTAAAGCAATTAAAGAAATTTTTAAGAATTGAAACAACTGGGTAGAAGTAGACTTTAATTGCGAACATAGTCAAGATGCAGAGATAGACAGAATTCAAAAAAAGAAAAATGAATAGCTCAAGCTTATTTCAAAAAAAGGAAGAAACAAAGAATTAAAACTCAAACAACAAGTCAAAAACAACAACAAAAAAGAGAAAGAAAGATACAAAAACTAACTTAGAAATGAAGAATATAAAAAGAAAGAAGATTTTTTTATAACAAAAAAGAAAATAAATTTATATAACTGTTTTACAATATGGGACTTACTTGTGAATATCAATGCAGAAAAAATTAAGCATATGTGTAAAAGCTTCAAAAAGATACAAATAATACATATTAAAAGATTTAAACACAAGACATTAGCAGTAGTTCAAGCAGATCAACTTACTGATAAGAACATTCTGTAAACTGTACTAATTAGTATTCACAAATTGGCAAGAATAACCAAAGGCAATAAAGATTATACCCAATGTAATCTTTAAAACTTGTTCACAATAAGACTAACAGGGCTCCAAAATAATGCTTCAGAAGTATTGTTACTATGTTGCTTAAAAAACAAGAAGGCAAAATTAGTTTACATACCACCTAACAGAAATGGAAACCAAAGAAGAGTAGCAACAATCATTTTTGCATCAGAAAAAGAAATAGAAACAGCACAATCCAAACCAATAAGATTTAACAACCATCTTCTATATTGGAAAAACTTTCAGGAAAAGTAAAATAGAAAGAAAGAATATAGTAACAGTAAAAACATCCAAATACAGAAGATATATATATCAATATAAATAAAAAAGAGTAGAAGATTGATAAAAGAGAAATGACCAAAAGAAAAAACAACAAAAGCAAAGATGATAGTCAAATAAAACAAACAGAAGAAAATAATCTCAAACTACAAATGCAAAATTTGCTTTAAAAAATCTTAGAAAGATTAGATAGACTCAAAGTACAACAAGACAAATTAATAGAAAAAATGCAGCTAGAGACAGAAGATGGCCTAGCTGATCAGTCCTAAGGGCACCCCAGTTGAACTAATGAAAACTGATAAAAAGCTTGAAGGTTTTCTACTAAAAGAAAAAGAAATATTCAAGAAAAGCATAACTTCTTACCAAAAAGAAAAGAAAACTAGAAAAGCAAAGAAAAAGCAGAAAACATAAAAGTAGAACAAAACCAATTGAAAGAAAAATAGAAACAAAGAAAGAAAAAGATTAAAATAGCATGTCATAATGTTAATAAATTAAAAACCAAAAGGTAAAAGCTTGAAAATCTGCTCAGCTGGACAAAAGAATAGGAAATTATAATATTAGAAATCATAGAAACAAACATTACTAAAAGAGAAAGAAGGCTTTTAATATATGCATTAAACAAAAACTATATAGAATATTGGACAAATATAGCAGAAGATAAGAAAAAAGGATTAGGTATAGGAATTCTAATAGAAAAACAATGGGAAAAGCATGTAGGTACAGTTAAAAGAATAAGTAAATACATAATAGAGGTCACACTGTACTTCAAGCAATTGGAGTTAGTAGTGATAGAAATCTATATATTACTAAGTAACAAGATGATAGGGAAAAATATCTAACAAAAGATTGTAGAGACAGTTGCCAAAAAGAAAAAACAAATACAAGTTATGAAAATAGATGGTTTAATCATATGGCAGACAATATATTAGATAGACAACACTCACAAGCAGCAAGTTTTAAAAACTACTGATCTTTAATTGAATGAGAAAACAAGACTTTATAGACATATATAGAAATATGCATCCAACAAGCCAAAATTACATATGGTCAAACAAGAAAACTACAATAAGAATTAACTATATTTGGGTATCAGAAGAACTGGCCTTGGGTTTGCAAAAGGCAAACATTAAGGAAACAGAAAGAATTACAAAGAGTAATCATAAAATTATAACTGCAGAAATATTGATTAAATATATAATAAGAAAAAACAGTAAAGCAGAGGTTAAAAGAAAAGAACAATCAAGAACATTATATCTATATAATCAGGCAAAACCAGAAAATTGGAAAAATTATGCACAAGAGCTGCAAAAGTGATTAGAAATAAAAAAAAGTCTAAAAAACATCCAAACAGAGATGTAAGATATAGAGAAACATATAAACAAAATAAATAATATATAGGATACTATAGAAGAAGCAATTATCACTGCAACTAATAAGTATATACCCAAAAAAGAATATACAACACAATGGCAAATAAAAGTACTAGTTAAATAACACAACAACAAGGAAAAGATATCGTAAAGCTACAAAGATTAATCAAATATACAATGATACAAAAAGATCAAGAAGTAACAAAAAAAAAAGAAGTAGGACAAATAAACAATTAAAAGCACTAGGCAACAAGATAGATGCAAAACTGTCCAAAATTACAGAGGCATTGCTTATATGCCTAAATAGAAGATATGAAAGGATGACAAAAGCTTCTACAAGAAAAAAGACTAGAAACAAGCTGAATAGAAGAGAATATAGACAAAAGATATGAAATGATTAAAACAGACTAAGAGAAAATGCTTGCCAGCCTTTTAAATAAACTGTATAAAATGATAATGCTTGATAGGATTATCAAGCAAGAAAAGGAAAAAACATATCTAATAACAAAGCCAAAAGAGGTAAAGATAAATATAGCAGAACATTATAAAATGCAATTTAGAAAGAAAAACACCAAATTAGAAGCAATAACAAAAAAATAGAAAGTAATATATGAACCAAGAAAAAGCATTAAAGAAAAATAGTATGCAAAAGTTGAAAGAAAAGTTAAGAAAAAAGAATAGAAAGAAGTACTAAAAGAGTTAAAGACAGGAACAGCTTTAGGTATCTTATGTATAAGCTATATATTGATTAAAAAAGCAGGAGTGAAAACACAAGAAGTCTTCAGAAGCTTCACAGACTTATGCTTAAAAGTAGGAGAAATTCCAATAAAGTGGAAGATAGTACAAGTTTACTCTATATCAAAAGATGTAGAATAGAGATATAGCTTAAACAACATCTGACTAATAGCATTGATTGAAATATTCAGAAAAGTTGTGACAAAGGTGGTAACAAAAAGACTTGCCAAAGTATTTATAGAAAGAGAAATAATTAGAAAGCCAAACTTTGCAGGCTTTTCAGAAAACTTAACAGAATAACCAGTACAGATTTTAAACATAATAATGAAGAAAGCAAAAGAAAAAGATAAAGAAATATGGATACTGTTGCAGAACATAAAAAAGGCATTTGACTCAGTCCTTCTCAAAAGTCTTAAACTAGTATTACAAAGAGCCAAAATACTCAAGAGAACAATTAAATATATACTAAATCTTTTTTACAAAAGACAATTAAGAATAATTACAGCCTACAGCCTAACAGAAGAACTAATAGCAGGAGATGGAATAGACCAAGCTGAAGTAATTTTACTATTAATCTGGTATCTCTTCTATGACCTATTATTAAAGAGAATTCAAGAAAAGAAAAGTTTAGAGTATACAGTCAAGTAGCAGTTACAAAAAGATATGCAGTGCAACAATATTACAAGATATTATTAAGCAGCAATTGCATATGCAGATGATACAATGTGGGTTGCAAGCAGTAAAAAGCAATTGTTAGAAATCTTAGAAATAGCAAAAGAGTTTTTTGGAATAAATAATATAGAGATAAATGAACCAAAGTCAAAATTAATAATAATAAATACGAAAGTCTGAAAAGAAAAAAGAGCAATAATATATAAGAAAAGCAAAATAATAGAAGAACCAAGATATAAAATAGTTTATTTATTAGAAATATAGTTAAACAACAGAATGAGAGAAATATAAATAAAGAAGAAAGCAAAAGAAATAGAAGCCAAACTATAAAAGATCTAAAGTACAAAAAAATGACAATGAATCAGATTGCATATATAAACAATATAGTAATAATACCCAAACTAAGCTATATGTTACAGCTAACAAAGATGTCAAACAGAAGCTTTAATGAAATACATCAACCAATAATAAGTCTAAGCCAATCAAAAGAGTAGCTTGCAAAGAACAATAGAAAACTGTATAATAGAATACAAAGATCTTAGCAGCTATAGAACATTGTGACAAGAGTTAATTATGAAGAAAGTGAGTGGCCTATTGGCAAAACTGAACAGACAAGACAGTCTTGAACAGATAATGAGGCTAAGAATAACACAAGACTGTTAAAGAGCAGGTTTAATAAAAAATATATAGAATACAGAGGAGCAGCCAGAAATTGAAATATATTTAAAAAACAACTTAGCATGCTTTATAATACTTAAAGCAAGAAAACTAAAAATAAACATTAGAACAAAAAATGAACTATAGACAATGTTTAGGTATGATGCTAAAATACAAGAACTGGTAGATACACAATTGTGGAAAAAAGGGGCAGTCAGAGTAAACAAAGCTGGTTTAATATATCTGAACCAACTACTTGACACAAGAAGTGAAAAACTAATTACATAGTAGCAACTAAAAAGCTATCAAGCCAATCAAGTAAAGTGAAAAAGCAGAATAGTTCAAAGCAATTGAATCAAAAGTGCTCAGCAGTCCAAAGAGTAGAGTAGCACAAAGATACTTTGGAATGGGTAAACAAAATACTCAAGCAATACAAGTCAAATGGAGGCATATATCAGAAAATAGAAGAAAAAAGAAATAAATGGTATATAAAGCACAAGACTACAGACAGCTCAGAAAGGTAGTCAAAAAAAAAAGAAAAAAGCATTAATTGAACACTGGCAATGAAATGCAAAGAGAACAAAGTAGCAACTGAAATCAACAGATGCAAAGGGTGTATAAGTAAAGAAGAACAAATAGAAAACAGTTGCCAGCAATGAATAAGATTAAATAAAAACATTTGTGTAATTCCAAATAGATTAATAAGTAAGAGTAGTAATCAAATTAGAATAGAGTAGACCAAATAATAAAAAAAAACAGAGATAGACAGATCAAAAATAAGTAAATACAAATTAAAGAGTCTTATAATGATAGAAGAACTAAAGAAAGAAATTATTTAATAACAAAAACTGAAAGAAAATATTAGTCAAAAAATAACAAAAGTCCTAAGAAGAAACATTATAAGAAACAAGAATAAATATATAATATACACTGATGGTGCAGCTAATAGAAAAGATAGTAAAGAGCTATCATCTAAGAACAATATGGGTATTGGATAGGTCCAAACAAATGAAATAAAAGAATGGCCAAAATAAAAGTTAGCATTTGGACTAGAAGAATGACAAATATTGATGATAGCAAAATTGGTAACAATTTGGGCAGCAATTTTAATAATACCTAAAGAGAAGCAAATAAAGATATATACAAATAATAATGCTGTAATAAGAAACATTAGTAGAAGCCTAAAACAAGTAGACAGAAACAAGATTATTAAGAAGAAGAATGCAATATAGTTAATAAAGATTAAAGACCTTGTTAAGATGAAAAACATTCAGTTAGATTTAGTTAAAGTTAAAAGTTATAGTAAAGACAAGTAGAATGATAAAGTTGATAGTTTAGCAAAAAAGAGAACAATAAGTAGGAAAATGTACAGGCCAAAAAAGTCAGTTGTAAAAAGATAGAATACTGCCCAGAATGGGAAAACAGACAAACTGACATACTAGCAAGACAGATTGCAAGTTAGTAATGAATGCAAGACTAGAAACAGAATAGAAAGAAATAAAAGCAGTTAAAGATTTAGAGCCAAAAGCAGAAATCACAATTTATGATTTGACTTATTTTTGGAAAAGGCTAAAAATAACTAAGAAAATACATTGCACAACAAGAAGAAGCAGTGCCAGAAGAAGTGCATTTATTAAGTGCATAATAAATAAACTTCCAATCTTAGAAAAACTTAACAAAAGAAGGCCAGATATATACACAACAGTGGAATGCCAAGTATGCCAAGATAAAGTAAAAGAGATGCAAGCATACTTGGTAATATACAAGGAACAAAGAAATCTCTGAAAGAGAATCCAAAAAGTGACTATTGCAACAACATAAAAGAAATTAAAAAAAGAAGAAAAGATTTGAATACTTTCATATATGCTATATATGATGCTCTTTAGGAAAACAGAGACAGAGAAAGTTAAAATAAGAGAAGTACTAATAAAAGGCCTAATTCTAAAAGAAACACAAGACAAATTAGCAGAGTTATTAAACACAAGATCAAGATAGTAGTTTGCAAATACAGTAGCAATAATAGCCTGGAACACATTCTACAAACAAGTATAAAGAATATGTTATGAGAAAATTATTAAATAAAAGAAAAAAATTGGAATAATAGATAAAAATAAAAGGAAAAAAGATGAAAAGCTAAAGAAACCAGAAAAATAAAAAAAGGCAGATTAGAAAAAAATAGAAAGAAAAAAAGAAGAAATAAGAGAAAAAGAAAAATAAGTTGAGAAGAAAGTAATGAAGACAATTTTGGAACTTGTTATAGAAGAGAGAAAACCCTTTCATTATAGACTTTAAATAGTCAGACAAGTAGCTTACTTCTGTTTGAAGTAATGTAACAGGTTGCACTTAAATACCATTAAGGTGGCCAGATGATGCTAGACTTAGATATTAGAGATATGTATGTAGTTACAAATATAATTTCAAAAAACTCAAAAAGTACTAGTGTGATTACTTATAAAAAAAAAAAAAAAAAAAAAAGAATAGTTTCAAAATAACAATTCTGGAGTGTGATGACCTAGTGAAGTGATTAGATTGTCAATCCCCAAATGGCAGGTTCCAGATTTCAAATCCCAGTAGCAACAAAAAATTTGAAATTTTTTTTTATATAACAGTTAACTGTCTCTCAC
Source organism: Cetraspora pellucida (assembly GCA_910591915.1). NCBI lineage: Eukaryota > Fungi > Glomeromycota > Glomeromycetes > Diversisporales > Gigasporaceae > Cetraspora > Cetraspora pellucida. The sequence goes on along the minus strand of CAJVQA010005434.1, from coordinate 6,932 downwards.
AATTGGTTAGGATAAGATACCTTTTACTTGTATCACACTAGCATGACTGGCAGGTCACATGGCATTTGTGTAACAGTCATATGATATTGTTCTTTAGAACAAGATCTGTGGTTATATGAAAAAATGCAAACTGGTACTAAGTGATGCAAACCTATAATAAATTCTTGTAATTATATAAATAATAGAAATCAAATAAAAAAAGATAAAAGTCCACTTGGAAGATCTGAATAGAGAGGTAACCTGAACATTTAATGATGCTACTATAAAGACTAGATTTATGAAACAGAGCTAAAACTTGTAAAACTAGGCAAATGTGCTAATCTTTAAAGAAAAACCTGATGAACCAATCAGGCTATCAGAATTTTCAGATTTTGAAGAAAAAGGGTACATGCTAGCAAATATATAAACCAGAGATATAGTTACAGTCTACCTTTCTGAGCTATCTAAAATGACAGCTTAGTAAAACTTGAATTAAATACCAAAGTAATAAAGATATGTTGTAAAGTTAGTACCAGGGTTGGGATGAACTCTACAAGGGCATAGTGGTTTAATAGTATGCTCTAACTACTAGTATTGGTTTTAGTTATAATAATACTAGGTCAGCTATAAGAATGAAATACAGAAGATTCTAAAAGGTTCAGTACAAGGTCAAGGTTTCAAAGAACTGCTTTAAAGACTTAATGATCATAACATATTTTTATCAGCATCAGCTGAGATCATTGGTAGACAGAGGTAGATAAATAGATACAGAAACTAAAGTAGTTAAATAAGGAACCTACAAACAGGTTTCAGGTATAGCAGCTAATATAGAACCTTTGGGTAGACTACTTAAATTAGACAATGACTAAAGTTATATGAATGGCTAGTTGTATACTCTTTCTGTAGTTGCTTTCTGTAATTGTAATGCAATTATTAGCCAAATATACTATCAATAAAATTTTAGGTCACAAGTACTCACCTTAATATTTAAAAAAAAAAAAATAACAATTTTATAATAATTTACTTATTTTAGACATAAGTTAAATTTTAGTTATATTTTTTAAAGTTGAGCTTTTTGTTATTCTTTTAACAATTATTACTACTTCTAATTACTTCATTGTTTATATATATATTTTTTTTTTTTTTTATATTAAGAGTGAGGCCTGGCCTCGGTTTTTATTAAACAATTTAGTATTACATTAATTAAAACATTTTACATAAATTATTACAGGAACCTATAACTAGAACTAATTTATCCTTAGCCTAAAACTCTACTAGAGTAAGCTATCAGACCTCTTCTACATTTAGTGTTGCTATATAGGAGGTAGATATATTTGTAGTATAAAAAATAGTTGCCTATTTTTATATTTACTTATAGCTATTTGATCTGTAGTTGAATGTTCAAGTACTGTAACAGTAAGTGTATTTGTTAGTAAGCTATTTTGATATATTGCTTTACATCTTTCTGTTTATATTTGTTTGTATATATTGTTTGATATTTTGTAAAATAGGTTGGTAAGTAAATGTGGAGTAATATTGCAGTCTGTGGACATGTTGTCAAAAATCAGATCTTGTATTTTAAAAGAAAGTTGTATAGCACTTTATATTTAGGTAAACTGTTGTAATAAAGTAAATATATTGCTGCTTTCAAGTTTGTACTTAGTATTAAACTTGTATATAGTTTGTTGAATTAGCTAGTTAAGAGAAATAGGGTTTGCAGAGGGTGTGGTAACCTAGTGAAGTAATCAGGTTGTCAACCTCCAAGTGGTAGGTTGGGTCTTCAAATTCTATTGACAGTAAAAATTTAGATAATCATCTATGTAATATTTGTATTATGGCAACTATTACTAATGATTAGGTTAGGATACTTGTAATTGCAGTTGTGTCAGCATAACTGGCAGGTCATAGGGCATCTGTGCAATGTTGGAGTTACACAAAAAAAATGCAAACTGACATATCAGGCAGTGCAAACACTAGATAGTTCTTGTGGTCTTGTAAATCTGTTGAAATTGAATAACAAGAAGTCTATTTGGGAAGACCTAAGTAGAGAGGTAGCTGGATCTTTGATAGTTCTACTGTAAAGACTAGCTTGGCAAAATAGATACCAAGGTCTAGTACTCAGTCCTAGTAGCCAGGCAGGCAAGAACCTCTGAGTTGGGAGTCTTAGAGCTACTACCAACCAGGCCACCAGAACAAACTGAAGTAAAAGGATATCGGGCCAACCTGATATACTGATAAACTGATCATAGTCCTACATGAGCTATCTGGATTGAAAGTTTAGTAAAAGAGTAAGGAAAAAGGCAGAGGTATACTAAAGTACTAGGGTTATGCTGTAAAGTAGATGCTAGGGTCTAAGTGAACTCTACAAGGGCATAGTAGTTTAATAGTTAGCCCTAACCACAAGTGTTGGTTCTGCCATAGTGATACCTAGATTAGCTGTAAAAATAGGTACAGAAGGCTCTAAGAGGTTTACCTTGAGGATAAATTAGTCTTAAGGTTAAGGATAATGATCTGGGCATCTAATATGACCAGTGATGTTAACACAGGTTACAGGTTTAGAGGGTTTAAAGTGGAACATCCAAGCAGAAGTATTAGATATAGCAATTGGTGAAGAACTTTCAGGCAGACTCCTTAAATAGGTAATATAGAAAACTTATACATGTAGCCAATTGTACACTTTTCTGTAGTAGTTTATTGAATCACAATACTGATAAGTGATTAATAAAAGTCAAAAGACCAAAGAGGTCACTTTAATACCAAAAAAAAAAAAAAAATAGGGTTTGCTATGCATTTCAGCCAGTGTAAATTGTTTTTTATATATAATGTGCAATAATTGCTAGTATGATTAGTATATGTTATAGGTGTTCTATAATATAGGTTTAGAAGTGTAAATAACTCATTTAGTAAAACTTGATTTTGAAGCTTTTTAGTTGAGAATGCTTTAAATGAGTATTGCGAGTATTAGGTTTATTGTTATAATTAATGAATTAATGTGTTAGATCCTAATTAGTATTTTGGCATATAATATTTCAATGCCTAATTCTGTTTAGAGCATGCCATTTTGCAGTATTTGTCACATTTTGTAAATATTGAATAAAATAATGAGTTTTATTTTCTATTGAAATTATATTATAGATAAGATAAAAGTTGTTATTATCAAAAGCATGAGGAAGAATATGAAGTTTATATTGTTGTGCTTTGGTAGAGAGATGGGTTGTTCTGTTATAAAAAGGGTAGTTATCAGGATTCTCAATATAGAAGTATTTATTTTAAGATGTTTGTAAGCAATTATTGTTAGAATTAAAAGTTTAAGTGACCAGTAGTTATGTTTTTGTAAACTAAGAATATGATTTAGTATTAGTATGAGAAGTGAGCTAATATAGTTAATTGTGGGCTTGTGGGTCATCAGAACAGTTATTTGACAGTATTGTAAGGCAGTAGTCAATATTGTTATAATGCTAATAAGGTATGCTTGAGTGATTGAAGACCAGTATATAATTTGAAAAGAAAATGTAATGTTGGTTGGTGCTAAAGTCCAGGCAAATTGGGCCTATAAGTGTGATGTATTTGGTTGGTTATGGTTGCATGAAGGTATAATTGAAGTTTTTTAGCTTATAAATTAATTGTTGTCAGATGTAGCAACTATGTGCTAGCAGTATTTGGTATAAATAGTTGTTTAATGAAGCTAATATAGTTGATAGATAGAAGTTATTTTGTGGTGCTAAGGCAACTTTTGAGTATAGTGTTAGTAATATGTTTAAGTAATGTAGTAGTTTTTGGTTTGTAAAGTATGAATAGTGTTGTGTTAGGTCATTGATGTTTGTTCAAAAAAATTTTAAGCTAGATACTTTAATGGCAGTGCATTGGGATATTTTAAGTATAATTATACATTGCTGACTAGCAGCAGTACAAGTGTATTTGCAGTTTAAACATTTTGAAAGTAAGACTGTATATTGAAGCTCTGGTAGTAGTGTTTGATGTATATTGTATTATTTGAGTTAATAATTTTTTAGATTTTTCCTATGATTCAAGTATTATTAACTTTTTAAAAAATCTATATGCTTCTTGTTAATGTTATAGAGTTTGTAGTAAATTGGTTAGAAGTGATAGTAGAGATGAATGGTGTTGTTGATGCATATAATGTGTTGTGTAGTTTATAAAACTATTGTAAAATTCTACCTCTTAGTATTTTAAGTGTTTTATATGTGATGCATTGCCATAAAAGTAGTGTGTATTTGTGTGATTAGTAAGTTGTTCAATGGCATATATATTTACTTTGTTAGTTAGTAATTTGATGTGTTGGTTTGTTGCAAAATTTGATTAGTGTGTTAATTGAAGTGCCTTTGTAAATAGTTGGTATAGACTAGAGATTAGGAAGATTGCAAATCTGAATATTAAGCTAATATGCTATTTTGATTGTTTAAGCTATAAGTATATTATGAAACTTGATTGATAATATGTAATTAGGTGAAAGCAAAATATTATTAGATAAAAATGTGGCATTTTAAAGATGTTAAATTATAATTTTAATAGATGGAGCTGTTAAAGAATTGTTTAGTTGTATGTGAAGTAATAAAATATAGTTTTGTATTTGTATATCTAGTAAACTGTAAAGGTTATAAATTTGATAATAGAATATAGTTGAGTTTGATATAGTTAAAGCAAGTCCAGCTTTGTGTTTTGCAACTTGCATATAAGAATTTGTTATGCCTTGCATTGTAGATTGGTGCATGAATGTATTCATAGTTCTGTAAGAAAAGTGAGATACAAGTATTATTTTTATTATATAAATTGTTTGTATTTCAGTAATCTTTTTGTTTTTTATAGTGTTGATAAGATTAGTAGTTTCAGTGTAATTTGGTTATAAATGTGCTTATAGTAATTTAGAAGTGTAAACCAGCAACCAAGATAACAGAAGATATTTTTTAGAGAAATAATATGTATGGTTGTATTGGCAAAGTTGATTATAGGATTTGGATTTGCAGTTTGATTTGTTGCTAAGATTGATTTGATAGAATTAATAGTAATATTAGCCATATTGTAAAAGGATTCAGCTGATTTCACTATTTGTTAAAAGGTTTGTTTGTTAGAAGCTAGCTATAGAATGTCATCCATATAGGCAAGTACTAAGGTATAGTAAGTAAGTGGATGTTTAGTCTAAGTTGGTGCTGTTGACATGCCATAGTCATAAAATTTGAAATGAATGTAAGTTATTAGTAGATTATAATAGATATGCCAGAGCAATGGTAAAATTGTTTCTTCTTGGTTTATGCCATTTTGCATCTGATAGCTAGATATAGGACCAAGATTTGTAATAACTGAATTATATCAGTTGTTGTAAATATTAACTATAAGTTGTGATATATTTTGAGAAATTTTTATTCAGTTTAGTGCATATTGTAGAAGTAAAATATGTACAGAATTATATGCCTTGCTCATGTCCTAAGCAAAAAGCCAGATTTTTTTGTTTTATATTTGTGTTTCTTGGAGTATATTTGTAAGAATTTGGATGAGTTGTATAGTAGATAAGTATAGTAGAGCAACAAAGTTATGTGGATTATGAATAGGATATTTAGACATTATTCTAGTAAATCTGTTAGTAATGATTTTGGTAAAAATTTTCTGTGTATATTCAAGAAGAGTTATAGGTTTGGTGTGATTGAGTTGGTCTGTAAAATAGAATTTTGAATATTGAATATATTTTGCTTTGTTTTCAAACAGTTGGTATTTCTGTAGTATTTAAACATTTGTTAAACAAAATTGTAAGGAGTTTAATGATATGTGGATAAACATGTTTGAGCATTCTATAGAAATGAGTGTGGGTCCTGTTGCTTTTTTGTTTGGTAATAGGTTAATTGTACTAATTATTTTCTGTTGGGTTATAGAGTCTGTTAGTATATTGTGCTATAAGGAAAGTATGTTAGTTTTTGAAGTATATTTACTTTTTTATTGTTCTCAGAAAGCTGAATTGTGTGGATTATGTTTAGTTCAGTTTGCAAAGTAGTTTTTAATGTGCTGGCAGTTCTCTTTTGGTTCTGTAATTATAGAGTTCTAAAGTTTTATATTATTAAATAGCATAGGATCTGTATAGTGATTAATTATACTGTTAATCATACTTGTTGTATTTGAAGTAAAATTGTTGTAAAGTGATTGAACATGTTGTGTAATTTGTTGTGAGATTGCCTATTTGTTTTCTGAATCATGAATATAATATAGTGTTTTGTAATGATTTTTTATTATATTAATAGTAATAGAAAGTTGGTTGAAGTTAATGTCAGTTATAGTAAAGAGTATAATAGGTAAATTTGTAAGGAGTTGTATGGTTTGTATTTTTTGGTTAATAGTATTAATTGTTGTAATATTAATTAAATTACTATTATAAGAAGGGTGTTAAAGGTTAACAAGAGTGTGGAATATACTGTTACAAATGTTAAGTGCAGAATGTGCTTTTGAAGCAATAGGTGAGAAGTTTTGAAATTGTTTTTAAGAGCAAAAGTTAAAAGGTATATGTGTATTTGCTGCAATAAGTACTGTAGATTGGATTTGATGCCAGAGTTGATTTGTTGTAAGTGCAGAGGCTGATACTTCAGTAAGAGAAAATAAAAGTTGATAGCTTTTTTGCTAAAATTGCTCCTATAGTTTGTTGGTCATGAAATCATATTTAAATGTTTTGTATTTGTATTTTTTGTGTTATTTGGCTGATTTGGTTTGTATTTGGAAATTGGTATAAATAATATAGTGATTGCTATCTGTAATTTCAGATAGATTAATAATATTAAAAGTTGTAAATGTAATAAAATTTGTTGGAAACCCAAATTTCATCAATTTGGCTAAAGAGATTATTATATGTTCAGGTTGAAGTGTTAAATTAATGAGTAACATACTAAAAAACACAATTCATATGCTTACCTGCTCTCATAACCAAATAGAATTAAAAGAAATTATAAAAAAAA
>CAJVQA010005433.1:0-16143 GCA_910591915.1 Cetraspora pellucida | reverse complement strand
AGTCAAGACTAGCTACTATATTGTTGTCAGCCTGGTTTACTATTCTAATAAACTCTATCTAATTTCTTCTTAGCTTTAACTTTGCTTAGTTGACAACAGTGATTTTACTTGCTGGCTTTTGTGTTTTTTATAATTTTCTTTCTGTTACGATTTTGGTTATGAAGATCAGCAGAAAGAGTTTGTGATTTTTTTTTATTTATTCTTTTTTAAATAATACAATAAATTATTAATAATATGGAATATAGTTTATTTATAAAATATTTTATTAAAAGAGAATAGTGTTCCTAGTATAGTGGTTGGGTTGTTATTCTCCAAGTGGCAGGTCTAAGGTTCAAATCCCATCTGATAACAATAAATTAATTATTATCAATTTAAATAGATTCAATAATAATTGATTTATATTCAAATTTTGATATATATTAGTTTATCAATATGCATCAATTTTAATATATATCAATATATAACTACTCTACTGATATATTATTATATTCTAATTAATTAATATTAATTATTTGATATATATCGATTAGTATCTATTTAAAAAATTTTCTGATATAAGTACTTAAAAGGTTGGTTGTTAGAAATAAAGTTGAAAGTAAAGTTAAGAAAGTTAATAGAGATAGGTTTGACATTTGTGACAAATATTGACTTGATAGAATTAATCTGAAAGTTGGCTATTTGGTAAAAAAATACTGCTATTTGAGTAATTTGTTCTAACTCATTTTTGAATTAAGCAATTTATAATGTGTCATCTATATAAGTAAGGACTAAGATAAAAACTTAAAGATATTAGTATTAAAAAGGTTATAGGCTGGTTTTTCATGATATTGAAAGAGTATAACCTGTAAATTGAGATGCAATTCTGTAGATAAAAAAGTTATAATAAATATACCAAAATAATGATATAATTGTTTCTTCTTGATTAATTTCATTTTTGACAGAGTATAAGTTTGTAAGTCCAAGATTAGTTATAACTTGATTGTGATAGTCATCAAGCAGATTAGTAAGAACTTCTACTAATTTAGATGCCATGTTGATCCATATTAAAGACTTATGAAAAAGGTCAGAATTTACTAAATCATAGGCTTTGCTCATATTCTAAGATATGAGCCAAAGTTCTTTGGAGTTACAAGAGACTTCTTCAATTATATTGTTAAATATATAAATTAGTATTGCTGTACTGTTACCAGAAAGAGTAATATAATTATAGAGAGATAGTATTGGATATGAAGTAAAAGTAGTATTTAAGTGATTGGTAAAAAGTTTGGTGTATACTTTTTTAATATATTCTAAAAGCCTAATAGGTCTAGTATTAGTTAAACTTCTATTAAAGATAGATGTTTTGGAAATAGAAAAGATTCTTTTTTTTTCTATTATTTGAGTATATTGTTAATTAAAATGCATTTATTAAATAGGACAGTTATAGCTTAGAGAAATAGTAAACTTGCATGTTTAAGCATTTCATAACTTATGCCTAAAGGATCACAAACTTTATTATTTAGAAGTTTTGCAATGTGTTAGAAATTTCTTCTTAAGAGAATTCTGCTAATACCTCTTGATACTATTCTGAATGAATGTTTGTTTTAGGTAATATTCATTATACTAAGATAAGTTGTAAATTTGTTGATTAATTTGCCTATATGCTGTTCATTGATCGAAGTGTTGTCAGATATGTATTTTGATTTTCTGTACTTCTATAACAATATCATAATCTGTTCTGATATTGTCAAACTTTACAGGATCTTTGTGATAGTTTAGTATACTGTTAATTATTAATTTTGATTGAGACTGCAGTTTATTATATTTTTTGGCTATATTTTTATTAATCTGTTATCTAATTATTTTAATATTTTCAATATTATATGCATAATAAAGTGCTTTTTACTTATTATTAGCATTTGAGATTCAGTTAGTTAGTAGGTTATGTCTGGTTGGTAAGAAAGGAATAGTGAGATTATTAGTATTATTAAGTTATTAAATTATATTATTAAGTTGTGTAGGTATAGGTATTTGGTTTTATAATAAGGCTTTAATTTGTTGAATTATATTTTCTAATTTTTTAAGACTATGATATAAAAAGGAAGCTTTGGCAGAGTATATATGTTAAAAATTGTACATTGTGACTTTTTTGTTAGAAATATATTTAAGAGCAGCTGAGATAAAACTGGTCTGAAGTTTGTGTTAGTTGTTTCTAAGGATTCTGTTGTATTAGCAATTGTAGGTGTATAGTTAGAACTAAGATTTGTAGTCACTTAATTAGTATATAATTGCCAAAGTTCTTAATTCATTTTTTTATAAAAAAATATTCTTTTCAAGTCTTGGTTACAGAACATCATTTGCCAGAATAAGTATAAAGAAAAGACTAAGAGAAAATTAAAATTTTATGATTGCTATTTGTATTAGTTTTAGAATCGTCAGTATTGTATAAGATGAGATAGTAAATAATTAAGTAGTTTGCCCAAATATAATCAATTCAATTTTAAAATCAACTGCTTTGCCAAGTATTGGTTAAGAATTAAGTATAAGCAGCTAGGTCATATATGTTATATATTAAAGAAAGTACAATAGTTTATATTTGATAAAAAAAATATATAAGCTATTATCAAGAGTATTGAAGTCTCTCAGAATAATAGGTTGTAAGTTTAAATTTGTAGCTTATTAAAGCTATGAAATAATAATATTTTGAACAGTTAATCTAAGTTGAATGTTATTATAAGACAAATATACTGATATAATATAGAATTTGAAGTTATATTTAAAAAAAAGATTGATAATAATAGTATAACCAGGAAGTTGTGTATTTTGTAAACATGTGGTTTAAGCCAGTTATTGATCATAACTGCAGTATCAGCTTTTGGGCTGTTATTACATAATCAGTAATATGTAAAATATTTGAATTTTTGTAGCTTTGTTATTACATTTGTGCTACAGTACCAGACAGCAAAAACTATCTAATTTTTTTGTAAATGTTCTATATCTAATAACTTTATCAAAAAATAAGATATCAAAAATCTGTTTTACAAATTTGTTAGTCATAATCTAAGCTACAAATTTGTAAGACAAATTTTTAATATTTTACTTTTTGAGAAAGTTATAAGCAATCAAAGTTTAGTAACTTTTATAATAAAGTAAAAATTTGGCACTGAGAAATTAACCAATCAAATCGATCTTAATCACATGACTGCAATTTTATTAGTCAGAACTTTTTATTAAAAATTAAGCAGTAACAGTAATTTACATTTTTTAAACTATGTAATGTCAATGCTAACTCTAGAGCTTATGAAGAGTGCCTATACATATAAATGATATTATCAGAATTCAACACTTTAATATTAATACACTTAACTCTAATTCCATGATTCAATGCTTTCGAATGTACAATAACATAATACATATGTATATATATATATAACTCAGCAATTATATACATAAGAATAACAGGATGATGTAGTTAAATATGCAAATTATATAAGTAAAGCACAATATAAAAGGCAAATTCATAAAAATTAGTTTTTGGATTTTTTAAAAGGAATTCAGATAAAGAGAAAATTTAAATATATATACATATATACTTTTTATATATGCATATAGCAGTATCTATAATATGATTTGTACTAGTGCCATTGTTATATTATTACACTAAGGCAAAGGTGTATACACTATTAAGGCTTAATAGTATTAATCATTGTTTTAAATAAGGACAAGGAAACTGATCATATATAAAAAGAGGATTGTTAGATTTCTTTTCACATCAAATTTCTTTTTAAAAAGATCTTATTCATAATAATTGGGATTTGTATTGTTTACTATCATAACTCTTTTAGATTATACAGTTTTTTTTTGTCAGCATAATAACTTTGGCATCATGTAAGCTGCAATGTAGACTGTATAAAAATTCTGAAAAAAAAAAAACTATAAATTTTATATTGCCACATACCTTATTTCATCATGTCAAAATAAACAAATGTTAAAATTTTACAAATGAAAAAAGCAGAATTAGTCTGTTCTTTATAAATATATTATTTACTTGTTGACCTTGGTTCAAGTAAAGAATTCAGTAGTTCAAGTGATAATTTAGAAGAAAGTTCAGATGATGAATTTACTGAGCTGAATAATTCTAACAAAGTGAATTTAGTAGTTAAACTTTTTTTAGCAAAAGGTCTTGAAAAAAAAGTATGTTCTGTTGTCTATATCAGAAATTCTAAATGTATACAACAAAGAAAAAATAAAGAATTTAGGGAGGCAGCAATAGGAAGTCTAAAAATCATAGATTTTTTTTCTAATACTCAACTACCAGTAGCTAATAGTAATATAAGTTCTAATGATTTCCAAGACCAAGAAGACTAATATTATCAGATGAGAAAGCTGCTTCAAAAAGCAAACAAAGTTTAGAATTAGATAATGATATCAATTAATAAGGTGATAATGAAGAATTAAATGAAGAGTCAGATGAAAAGTTAGGTAAAGAATTAAATGAAAAAAAAATTTTTAGAGCAATTGAGTTTGTAAACCAAATAATAAATAAAGAAGCACTTATAAAAACTGAAGAGGCCTATTATATAGCAGTTCTTTATTTTCTTCGATTACTTCTACAAGGCCAAAAAAAAATGAAGACATCAAAGACAGTTATATACATTATTAATGATAGGTTGTAGCATGCGAAAAATATCAGAAAGTAAGTGAATATTTGTATAAAAAAGAAGTTAATTTAGCCAGATCTTTGAGGAAGATCTCCCTTTAATAACTTGCTTTATGATGAGTTAGTTTCCATTTAATTGGCCTCTTATCTGTGCTTCCAAAAATTTAAAATAGATCCTATATTAGTTAAAATTACTTTGAACAAGAAATCTTTTCACAATTAAACATTGAATCTGTCTAATACATTTCAGTAAGAACAGTATATTAGTAGATGCACAAACTTGGTTTTCATTATCAATGCTATTAAAAGGGTGTATATGTAGATGGACATGAGTATTCTGATATTGTTAAGTATTATCAAACATTTCTTTAAGAGGTTGCCCAACTTGAACAATTTATATCCAAATAGATCAACACAAATTGCAAAATAAGGATCTTTCCAGATCTAAATAATAATGAAAAAGAGCATATATGAATAACCTATGATAAAACTACTTTCTATATTTATAACAGACCACATTTTATATAAGGCTCAGAGGAAGAACAACTCTTATGAAAAAAAGAGCTGAGTTCTGCTGTACATATTAATGACTTTTTAATAGAAACTATAGAGCTACTAAAAGATGATGAAGAAGAAGCTTGTGCAATAATAGTCTGAAATTTTTTAATTAAACTTGTATTTTTTTTTTTAATTTTTTTTAAATTTTTTTTTTTTTTTACCAAAAACTTTTAAACTTTAGGTTCTAATCAGAATAATTATTGGGATTCCAAAAAACTGCTTAAACAAGTAAGATGGACAATTAAAATTTTTAAGCAAACATATCTGAGTTGTGTAGGCATATTTGTCTTTGACAATGCCACATCCCATAAAGCTTTTTCAGAAAATGCTCTTGTGGCTTCGAAAATAAACCTTGGTCTGAGAGGTTTGGCTTCAAAAATATGAGAAATGATATAGGATGATGGTTGACAATCAATAGTTATTAAGAATGATCACTTTATTTATAATAAAAAAAAATTCTTATGTGAATTTGCATGGGTAGCCTAAAAGAATTCAATGGGTTCTAAATAAAAAAGGGTTGTGGCAAAATGAAATGGTGCTTGAGTGTATATTATATAAAAAAAAAGAGACAGATCCAAACATTATTGATTGCTATGCATATTAGTTAATAGCTAATCAACCAAACTTTCTTAAAGAGTGTAGCCAAATTCAGAAAGAAATCAAATCTCATAGGCATAAGATTATATTTTATTTGAAGTTTCATCCTAAACTTAACCACATCGAAATGTATTAGAAGATGGTCAAAAAGTATACTTGATTGAATTGCATATATTCACTTCTAAGTACCAGAGAATCAATTAATCAGACTTTTGATTCTATTTTGATAGAACAAATTTATTTATTTGCCAGGTTGTTGTATAGGTGGATGGATGCTTATCAGCATGGATTGACAGGAAAAGCAGCTAAATATGCTGTTAAAAAGAATAAAAAACATAGAATGATTAGTGAAGATATTATGAATCAGGTTAATGAGCTTTTAAAATAAGATAAAAAAAAAAATTTTATTTGTTTTGTCTTCTTTAATGGGGGTTTATTTTTTTCAATTAAAAAAATTTTAATATATATAATTAATAAATAATTGATTACCTATTCATTTTAAATAAAATAATGAAATAGATGTGATCTTTGTTTCAGTAATTTTATTCTTTATAGCTGTTTCATAAATTCTGAAAAATCTGGCAAAAATTAACTGAATAAAGATTTGCTGATTTAATAAGTTTTGATTCAGTATAATAATTACAAACTGTATATATGCACATATGTAACTTTTATATTAATGCAGTAGCACTTGAATATTGACTTGCATTATTAAAATTTTGCTAATATTACTAGACTTTGTGTGCCAGCTCTATAAAAATTCTGACCAACATTTTTATATAACAAAAATACATATCAGAAACAAAATTACACAAATTTCTACTTTATATATATCTCTACTAGTGTCATAGAAATTTTCATTAACATGTAATTGTTGCTTTATAATTATATATATAAGAATCTATAATAATATTTATTGTAAAATTCGTTAATAGATTATTACTATATTATTTTGATTAATAATATGATATAGTCCTTAATCAATAAAATAGAAGAATAAGTTCATTAAATAGTAAGTAAATTAAACAGTCAAATAGATAGATTAATAATTACCCAAATAATTATACTTTTTCTAATTTTTAACTATCATTAAACTGAACTTCTAAATAAACATTTATTCTGTATAACTTATACAATGCACAAAGCTAATTTGTATAAGCTCATTTATTGCAAACCTTGGCATTACACTGATGTACCCTATATATAAAAGACATGCATTATATATGATACTTGTTCTATAGATAGTTTTATAAATTTTTATTTAAATACTTACCTAGCATGTTTAGTGTATTTAGTTTATGCAAAAAAATATATATTTCTAACTTAAATTGTAATTTATATCAATCTTTCAGAATTTATGAAAATAGCAAGTCGATCTAGTATAAACATTTCATCATAATATGCTAGTAATTACAAAATAATAAAAATTTTATTAAGTGATTTTAAAATTAAACTGGTATAACTGTGTTGAAATTCTTGATTCACTTTAGAATAATTATTGATTATGTATAATTAATTAGCATAAACAGTTAACTCTATAAATGCATGTTATTAAAAGACATACAGTTATAAAGAATACAAATTTATGATAGATCTAATAAGGAAGTCACAGAAAAGTGAATGTACTTATAAAGTGCACTTACATATTAATTAAAATTGTGTTACTATAATAATTAGCCAATCAGATGTTGTGTTACTATGGATCAAATTTGACACAGTTTATAATAATTAGCCAATTAGAGGTTGTGCTACTACAGATCAAATTTGGTGCGATCTATAGAAAATTGTATGGTTTTTGCTATCTGATACTGTAGCTATTTTAGTTTTAGTAATACTAACTATATTAAGATTGTTTGTTAGATAGAAGTTCTTCCACATTTGCTATTTAAGATCTTCATTGTAGCCTTAAGCATCATGAGTACTAATTGATAGCTTGAGAGGTTTAATAAAAGGAATGGATTGTAAATCTTTATCTATTGAGTTAGAGACCTGAGGTATGATTGTATATTTAGGAGAAAGTACGTTGTTTGTATTTATAACTTTAAAACATATAGGAGTTTTGTATTTGTTTTGTGATTTAAATTTAATATAGAATCAGCTATTTGGAAATTAGATTGAGATTTAAGAAGTATATTAAGAAAATCATTAGTAAAAGGAATATAATAGTTTGGTAGAATAGTAAGCTTATATGATAGATAAATATAGGCTTCTGTTTTGTCTATTTTTAATGTTATCATAGAAGTATTTAGTAAGTATATAGAATTTATTTATTATAAATATTAAAAAAAGTTTTAATAATAGGTTGAAAGTGTAGTAGAAAAAGATGATAATATTGGAGAAATTTGTTATAGCAGATGTCCAAATTATAGGAATTTAATGATGTTAATAATGATTTGGATTGTGTATTTTCTGTAAGGTCACTTGCTATTTTAAACTTAGTTTTCACAGCTGTGAAAAGTGCCATAGTCTGCTCTGTACATTGGATTTGACTATTATTATCTTAGTTCTCTATATAATTATTATTTTATTATTATTATTTTATAAATGAATTATTATTATTATTATTTTTTTTAAAATATTAAGGATAAGGCTATAATTATTATTATTATTATTATTTAGTATTAGTTATTCTTATTATTGTATTGTTATTAATAATTACTTAACTACTTAATTGCTTAGTTACTTAATAATTAATTATTTAGTAATTGCTTAGTTACTTAATAATTATTTAATTATTTTTTTTTAATATTAAAGTGACCTCTTTGATCTTTTAATTTTATTAACATATTTTTAGAAATGTAGTTTTATAAGAAACTATTACAAAAAGAGTGTACAATTGGCTATTCATATAACTTTCTATATTACTTATTTAAAGAGTCTATCTATTGTTCTTTACCAATTATTATATCTAATATTCTGCTTGAGTGTTCTATTTTAAAATCTTTGAATCTGTTCTATATTACTTCACCAAGTCAAGCCTGGATCTTTTATTTCAATTTTAGAACATTTTTATCCTTAAGATAAACCTATCAGAGCCTACTGTTTACTTATTTTTTATAGCTAATCTAGGTATCATTATAGCAGAATAAATACTTGCAGTCAGGACTAATCATTAAACTGCTGTGTTCTTGTAAAGTTTATTCAGACTTCAGTATTTATTTTATAGCATATTCCTAGTATTTTAGTATATTCTTGCTTCTTTTATCAAACTCTTAATCCAGATAGCCTATATAAGACTATAATCAGTCTATTAATATATCAAATCAGCCTAATATTCTTTTCCTTCAATTTGATCTGATAGTCTGATTGGTGATACTTCTAAGACTTTCAATCTAGAGGTTTTTGTTTGTCTAACTATTTTGATATTAATATCTTTTTCTTAGTTTTAGTCTTTATAATAGTACCATTAAAGATCTATATTACCATTCTACTCAGATCTTTTCAAATAGATTTCTTGTTCTCTAATTTTTACAGATTTATATAGCTACAAGAACTTATTTTAAGTTTGCATTGCCTGATGCCAGTTTGTATTCTTCTGTATAACAAATTACACAGATGTTCTATGACCTGCCAGTCATGCTAGTGCAATTATAATTACAAGTATCTTAATCTTATTATTAGAAACAGTTGTTATAATACCAGATTACATAAGTAATTATTCAAATTTTTGTTATCAATGAGATTTGAACATCCAACCTATTACTTAGAAAATTGACAACCTGATCACTTCATTAAGTTGTCACACCTCTATAATTATTTAATTATTTAATTATTTAATTACTTAATTACTTAGTAATTATTTAATAATTAAAAAAACTAATTACTAAATTGTTTAATTATTTAGTTGTTTGATTTAACTCACAAATATATAAATTTTATTAAATTTTCTAAGTCTGATTAAGTAACAAACATCTTTCTTTTTTTTAATATTATAAACATATATTTAAGATTTTTTAAGAATAAAAATCTAAGAATAATCTTTTTTGTAATTATATTAATAAATAACTTTTGACTATAAACTATATTGATACTTCTCTTCTAGAATAATTCCTACAAACAAAATTTATCCCTCCTTAGTAATTGAAATAAAATTATTATCATTATATTATCTTTTCTAAAATATCTTAAAAAAGAATATAATTTCTTAACAATATCTAATAAAAACTACTCTTTTAAACATCATATATATCTATAAAAGATTCTCTGTACTGTGTCATCATTATAATATAAGAATTAAAAAGATGTTTACCTATAACATTACTTTTTGTGCTTTAACAAAAAATTTTTGTTATACAATTTTACTATTATAACTACCTCACTTTACTCTTAATTCTAACTTTAATCCTAACTTCAATGAATTTTAATAATTTTGAATGCATCACCAACCTGGTTCACATTTTCTAATTGCGTTTCATCAATTAATTGATGCCATCAGTATTAATTTTTCAGTTAAAATTTACTGTGCAAATGTCACAATTTGGAAACCTTTCTGTGCACATCTGTTCAAAAGGTGTGCGCAAAATTTTGATTGTGTGCACAGTCGCACAATGAAAAATAATCACTGGATGCCACTCTTCCAGCTATATTTAGTAACTTGCTAGCATGATTGTATTTGTGTTTTTTATTAAATAGTGACTGTAATCCAATAATGCAATATATACCTAGTGCTGCACCGGATAGGCAATAATACCCTGGGCAAATTTACTTACTATGTGGGCCACCATTTTATTAACGTTAGTAAAATTTGGGTGAAATTTATCAATACGGCCTATTCCGACCTCGGATTTTGGTTGGTTTCTCCATTAATCTATCTTGCTGTATCATAAGCTATGCCATGATATCACCCTGGATAATTCCTTTACGCGAATATGCAAGGCTTGTTATCAGTTAAGCTATATATGAAAATGGTAGACCCATACTAACCCCTCGGCTATACGGCTATATGGCAAACGAGATATCTGCACGAATGTTACATGAATATGCAATATGCAACAATTCCAATGTTTTTGCATTAGTAATAGATATAGATTAGTTAAAATTAGGGATACACTACAGTGCAAATATATAGAAAACTTAAACCCTATAATTAATAATAGTATATTTTTAATTTTTAAAATTTATTGGCATGATAAAATAATTTTTGCCACGATTTAATTTAAAAACTTTTTATTTTTGAAATAACTAACTTTATATTATAAATCCATACAAACAACAACGATAAAAAAAAAAAAGAAAAAAAAAATTAATAAGATCAAAAAAAACCATAATTTTCAAACAAAGGTTGATTTATACTTACTGTTCACCAACCTAGCCATAATGACCGGATAACTATAATACAAAAAAGAATTTTATTTATTTTATTTATCTAAAGAATAAATAAGTTATTTTCTATGTATTTGACAAAATTTTTTTGTAGTAATGTTACAATATTATAATATTGTTACTTGATTATACTGTAAGTGATAAAATAAAGAATTTACTAAATATTTAAACGAAACATCCATATAATCTATTAATGAAATTCTATACACATTGGAAAAATAAAAAAAAAGCAAATACAATAAACACACACCAAATCACTGAGGACATAACCTTTTTTTTTTCATAACATGAACACCGTTTTTGGGGAAATTTTGAACATTTCCAATTCGTCCATTCCTCTCTCTTGACCTCTGCTTAAAGCGAGATCGTAACCCGCAGCACGTACACGACTCAACACGGGATCTTTGGTATCTCTTCCTTCACCAAAAGAAAACATAAAACTATCATGAGATCTCGCACTAGAAGTATTACTCCAAATATTAGAGATATACATTCCAAATATTTCTTCAGTAGACTTTATTTTCATTAACATTATGGTTTTAGCTTGACCGCCGCAACGTTGATGAAGAGTCTGTTGAGAATATCCATCACGTGAACCACGCATAAGTAAAGTGAAGTCATATGGAATATCGGTATGTTTATAAGGCTTGCCTTCTTTACGGTCAATCCAAGTTGCGATTAAAGAAGCATGTTTCAAAGTGATAAGTTTAGAGTCAATAGTTTTTAATCTTGGATGAAATTGGCTAGGTTGTATTTCAGGCATTAAGAAATGCCATAAAACATCGTCGCACATCTTACGCGGAAGAATATCTTTAAAGGGCCAAACTTTTTCACGGAATTGTTCCCGGGTCATGAGAGTGAACCTAATAAGAGGTATACAATCAGCTAAAGATTTCTGAAAAGTAGAGGTAAAATCAGGAGTCCAAGTAGTAGGGTCATCTGAAAGAGTAGGGTTCTGCACGAAACCCCATTTAATAACATTATTCCAAAGATCAACTTCATCCATAGCAAGATCATCACGACGAAGAAGGGAAGTTAGGATGCTACTATCCAAACAATAAAAATAATCAGAATCAAACAAGAGAGGAGGATCAGCACATATAGTTTCTAGACAATTGTCTTGTAATAATTTGTAAGTGTCATGGCTGAAAGAGAAATCTAAAACGTGGTAAAAGTTTTCCTGCATCCAAATAGAACGGTTTGCAACAAGGTATTCTTGTACTTCGTCAATGAATTCAGGTAAAATTAATTCGTCAGCAGCAGTCAAGAGGTTCAAAATAAATTCACCCTCCTGATCTTCTATATCTATAGTTCCAGAATAAATGTATCTAATAATAAATAATAATAATCATAATAATAATAAAATAATAAAAAAAATACAATAAATTATGTATATTAAGTCGATTTATGTAAATAATAAAAAAGTAATCAAGACAATTACTTGAGAATGATTTCAAAAATAGGAGGAGATACATTAGGCTTGTAAAACACAGTTTTTCCGTCTTCTTTTTTAGCCCATTCCTTTGATAAGGCTCTACGAAAGTAAGGAGAATGTGCTCGTAATATGACAGAATGTGCTTTAAAAGGCTTTATTATAGGTTCTTGACCAACGTTTATAATTAGGTCATGACCTTCAGAGTCTTCAAGTAACTTTGCAAAATTACGAGAAAAAGTTGACCAAATTTTTGTCATATTGGTAACTTTCCGAAAGTAAAATTGATTTGTGTTCGATTAAACATAAATGAAATACTTTTACAAATATAAGTATTTATACAACTTTTTTAATACAGATGTATCGGAACACAATGTGAGTACTGTGTAACAGATGAAACAGATGAGACGAGTTGCAGAAATAGGCTAAAAATCCTGCCTTTTTTTTTTTTACAAAAATTATTTAATAATTATAAAGTTAAAAACAAACATTTAATTTTTAATAATTGGACCAACTTCAAAAAACTTCTTTATCACAACCGAATCATGAAAGTTTTTTTTTTAGATAAATGCATGCATTATCATGTGAAGGCTAGAAAATTAATGTATGTGTAAGTAACTTATGTGCCAACATTATCAATATTATGCGATCATGAAATTATCACGAATAAACTATTAAAAAAGGAAGTAGGGATTGTACCTCAATATTTGGAGTTTAAATTTGTCTGTCGTGTTCATCAGATCATCCTTCAAAAAAGACTCTTACGAATTATTTTTGATGCCATCGTGACATGAATCTCATCATATTACACATGACTGTTGATTCAAGATTCGTTTAATATTTGACATAAAAGTTTTGTGCGTATTTAATACTATTTATATCCAAATATTCTAATAAACCAACTGGAGAATGGTTTAATGTTTTTATTGCACGGAAGTTTTACAACAACTTGCTGATTTCTATCACTACAGGATTACGGTGATTCGTATCATATTTTTTACCGACAAGTCATTGAACCGTTATCTGGCAGAGCAGACACACGTAACGTGACAATTTATCAAATCGTCATCAGTAGTGAGGAGTAACACCGGCTCTGTTTCCCGAAATGTCGCTTATTTTTCTGGCTGCTTATTTTCCCGATAACATATTGGAGAATGGCAACAACAGATCCGTTTCACCCATCGGATAATCCGGTAAATTTGTTAAATAGGAAACCCATTAAAATATACTGAATAATCGGGTTAATTGTCGGATAATCTGTAATCCACTTTATCCTAAAATTTGAATGACTAAACAGGTAAAAGTTTTATTGTGAAATGTCCTGCCAGAATAGCGGCAGTCGTTTGCCTCGTTCAGTGAGTCGAAAGTGTGCGGTTATGTCAGATTTAGTGATAGTGAACTTGTTCGATATCAACTTAGCTGGTTAAAAAAAAAATCGGCTGATCGATTTTCCGACGTAGAAAGTTTGTTTAATTTTTATAGATTTACTGTGATTACCAATTAAATTATCGTTTTTTAATACGAAATCAAACTTTATACAGTGCGGGACAGCATAAACCAACATCAACCAACCTTTTTTTTTAGTAAAATGCGCCAAATTTTAAAATTACACAATCAATTTATTGTATAACATATACAAAGAATTAAATTTATCACATGTATACGTATAGAGGATAAATAGATACATGTAAAGTGGGATAAATGTGGTATTCATTATGGCAGATTAAAATGAATCAGATTAAATTTTGTCTAATAGAAATTAAACGTCGTGGTAAAATTTTTGGGGTGCATTCCTCCAAGTTTTTTTGGTTTGATTAGGATTTAAGGTTAGATCTTTACAGTTTAAAATTTATGTTATAGACAATTTTTAATCCTGTGTCGTGATTGGTTTACAATCACGTGCCCACAGGCATTAATACTTGTTATGGTCAAATAAATAAAAAATTCATTTAATTTTAACCGTGGACTAAAATATCAAGGGTACTTTACAATTT
The DNA here is from genome assembly GCA_910591915.1 of Cetraspora pellucida. Classification (NCBI taxonomy): domain Eukaryota; kingdom Fungi; phylum Glomeromycota; class Glomeromycetes; order Diversisporales; family Gigasporaceae; genus Cetraspora; species Cetraspora pellucida. The sequence continues at coordinate 1,601 of CAJVQA010005433.1, read as the reverse complement.
AAGCTGTATATATGGATATAAGTTGTATTATATGAGTGCTGCAATAATATTTTATACCTTCTTTAAGTACCCAGGTATTTTACATTCCAAAGTGCAATTAGTACTCGGGGCACTTTACATTCTAAGCCTCCGAAAATCGTGAGGGGTATTATAGAAGGATGTTCCTTTCGTCCGTGATGCGGTAGAATCGTCCCAATGATAATCGTCATATTGCCGTAACTAAAATAATACAGTAAGTTACGGCATTACAACAGTAACTTTCTATTTTACTTGCTATAGTTACGGCAAGTTACAGCAATGTGACAACTATCATTGGGACGATCCATTCTACTGTATAATTTGTTATGGTCCAATAAACGGTAGGCATATTTGACTTTTAAAATAGTTCTTCGGAAGTTTGATCTTTTGGGGGTTCTTTTGTATGGTGAACGATAAAGATATAACGATTAGTGAAACCGTTACGTTATCAAAAATGTACTTTAAACGTACAAGTTACCCTGACCTTTGCCTGTGTCGGCTAGGCTATTTACTTAATCATAGCTGATCGGCCAGGATCACTATCTGGATTTATATAGTGCATAACGATAATCAATATTTTATGCATTACGAATACAAAGTAAATTTTCTAAATTTGTAAAAGTTCTAACCAATTTTATATTGTTATCAGAGATTTACATTTACATGCATTCCTGACGCACATTTGACGCACAGTGCACAAAATCTACTAAAAGATACTTTCGTTTAAGACAAAATTCTGACGTAATTTTAAAGTGATCGAAATTTTTCAAAATCAAAATGACGTTTCTAAAAAAAAAGCACTTTAGCAAAAAAAAAAAAAAGAACAATGTGCAGTTACATCTCCTAAATGTACATTACAATGAAACCTTTAAATGCATTCTATACAAGTATATACCTCTAAATGCATGCTTAAATTCAAATCCAAATCTATCCATACTATTACAAATGCATTTTTTTTATTGTTTTCTAAGTGCACATTACTAAAGTTCACCAACCAGGTTATCAAAATTCAGATCAAAGAAAAAGAATATCAGGTCAGACTTGATATACTAAGAACAGGTTCATTTCTATTAAATTATTTAAATTAAAAATCTAAAATCAAAGCAATAATATATTAAATATAATAGAAATATGCTGTGAAGTTAGTATTAAAGTTTGAGTGAACTCTGCAAAGACATAGTTTTGTTAATAGTCTATAGAATGAGTAGGTTAGGAATTTTAAGTCTTACAATTAAGTAATATATTTTAAAACAAATAATAACTTAATAGTTGTACAAAAAAGAAGGTTAAATATTAAGTTAGATAATATTTAAATATATAAGAACCAGTATTCTATTCATTAGATTTAGTATAAAAATTAAAATATTTAATTAGATAATCTTTTAGCAAATTACTAATATAATAGTTAGTATAAAAATTACAAGCAGACTATTTAAAGATAAAGTATACAATTTTTAAATTATATATAAAACTTTTGGTAAATTTTTATTTAATTAAAAATAAAAAATATTTTCTTAAGTAACCAGCTTTTAAATATTAATTAAAAATTGTAGAATATGTTTTTCTAATTCTAATAATAGTAA
>CAJVQA010005432.1:0-16144 GCA_910591915.1 Cetraspora pellucida | reverse complement strand
TTCAAGTACAAATGACAAATACACATAAACATTGTCCCAACTATCCCTATACAAACTTCACTTACCTCCACTAGGTAAAAAGATATATAAAGAGTACCTTTTCCCCTTCCCTGCCAATTCTAAGTTCCTACACTTCAACCCAGACATAATGATCTTTTAATGATAAAATGTGATATTCACCCTCTAAGGTAATTCCTACAGGCAAGGTTGTCACCATGTGTGTTATTAATAAAAAGTTAATCTATATATTGTTATTATCTCGAACCATTTGCCTACTGCTGTGTAGTAAAGTAAACTACTACACCTTCACCCTGTATATATTTGCAATAGTCAATCACTGTACCAGGTAACCTTGTTATTTGGTTGTATTATACCAAGAAGGCTGCAACCCTGTAACAATACATATCTTTTTATTCTTACTTCTTTAGATAATGCATGCTATTAAACAGTATGTTTGTATTGAATATGATGTAGTAAAAGGATCTGATATCATGACTGCTACAAAAAATCTTGCAGAAACATATTTGGCAAGTATTGAACCAAATCGACATCAACAAATAAATGTAAATATAAATCTAGTGACAAAAAATCCAAGAAAAAAAAGCCATACATAGAGACTATTGCTGGAATATCTAAATATAATTTCTGGCAATGGCCAATCGCAGGCCCATTAGCAGGATATATTGTAGCCTGTCTATTGCCACATTTTGGAGCTTCGATTCATTTTTCTCCTGCCATGATCACTAGCTTGTGTAATGAGAAAATTCTTCATCCAATACCATAATATTCACATATACTGAACCTCAATCGAAATGAACAATGGCTTTACCAAAACCCCAAGGTAAGAAAGTATTATATATGACTTACATTAATAATATTCATATAAAACTTTATATATAGAAAACCAAAATCAGAACATAAACAATGTTAAAATGATAGGTAATAATCATATTTTATTATAATTTGACTATCTAAATCTAAGATTACATATGTATATAAAATAGATTTCATTGATACTGCAAGAGAAAATAATACAGAAAAAGGTAAATAAATAATTTATAAAGTATATTTATCACTTTTTAATAAACAATAAGTATTGAAAAAAATATATAACAAAGAACCTGCTTGATTACAGAATTAGTTGACTTTTCTTAGAATAAAGGATGGGTGTTGCATAAGAATATAGTATATAGTAATCGAGATAGAGGAAAACGAATAACAGGTGCTGTTAAAAAGATGCTTGAGCAAATGTTCTTATAGAGAAATATTTATGTGAAAGATTGGATGATAGCTAAAGATATGTATGTTAGGTTAAAAGAATTCGCAAATAATAGTGAATTAGAACAGGATGAAGTGCCAAAAGTTTCAACAATTCAAGGATGGATATCACGGTACTACAAAACATTTTTGGATCAGGCAACAAGAACTGCACTACAATCTAATTTGGGCGAAGACATTTCAGAGGGAAGTATATAACTGAAATAAACCAAAGTACAAGTATACAGTATAAAATTAGAACTTTTCACTTACTAAATTGGATCTAACTTTCGCATTCACATATCCAAGTTTTTTTTTTTTTTCTTTGTAGCCATGTGGAAGCTTAAAAAAATAAGTTTATAGAATGTTTATATAGTAATGAGCACTAAAAAAAAAAGAATACCAGTTGAGTATATTTATTCGAAATTGCACCCTATATAAAATTGACCTTATGTTTAAGGCCCAAAATGCCACTTCACGTCAAATGAAACTTGTGAGTGAAAGATCGCTATAATCTAAATCTTTTCTATATTGCTATTTAGGTTCTAGTACATTTAGTAAAAAAAAATTATCCTAATTTGGTTAGTTATATAATCACATTTGCTTTGGGTACCAAAAATTTATTAGATTTTAATTTATAATAATCTGCATTATATTTTATTAGTAAATTGATTATCATTCCAAAATATTATATCAATTAATAGTGCCTGGTATTGTACTAGGAGGCACTTGTGCTAGACACTTTGTGCCAGGCACTTGTGCCTAACTTGTGCCACATTTGTGCATGGCACTTCATGCCCATGCCTTAGTAATGCCTAGAATTTTGTGCCTATGCCTTAGTAGTGCCTGGCATTTTGTGCCCATGCCTTTAATAGTGCCCAATATAAGCTTCTATGCCTATAGTAGTGCCTAGCATTTTTATGCCTATAGGCATTAACATGGCATGAGGCACAAGTGCCTGGCATAATGCCTATATACCTGGCATGGGCATTTGCAAACCCTTATTCTGTATTCCATTCTTATAGCTGACCTGGTATTACTATAGCCAAGACCAACACTGGCTGTCAGGACATACTATTTAATCACTATGCCCTTATAGAGTTTACCCCAACCCTGGTACTAACTTCACAACATATCCCTAATACATTGGTATTTAATTCAAGTTCTACCAAGCTCCCAAACCAGATAGTCTGAAAAGACAGATCATAACTATATACCTCTGGTTTACATATTTGCTAGCATGTAACCTTTTTCTCTAGAACTCCAAAATTTTAGTGGCCTGGTTGGTTCCATTCAGTTCCTCTTCAAAGGCCAGCTTTTTGCCTAGTTTTACAAGTTCTAGCTCTGTTTTATAGATCTAGTTTTTACAGTAGCACTGTCAAAAGTTTAGATTACCTCTCTACTCAGATCTTTCAAGTGGACTTCCATCTTCCTATCTGGTTTCCATGATTTACACGACCTAAGAACTTATTTTAGGTTCACATCGCTCGGTACCAGTTTGTGTTCCTTCATACAATATTGCATGAATGCCTAGACCTTTCAGTCATGCTAGTATGACACAGGTTACAGATGTCTTATCCCAACCAATCACAGAAGACAGTTAACTGTAACACAGAAAGAATTGCAAATTTTTGCCGACACTGGGATTTGAACTCTAGACCTGCCACTTGGGAGTTGACAACCTATTCACTTCACTAGGTCACCACACTTCTATACTAGAATTTGTATGAACTCTACAAAAACATAATAGTTAAATATTATAACTTTAATTACAAATGTTAGTTTTGCTATAGCAATATCTAAAAATAGATACAAAAAGTTCTAAAAGATTTACTTGAAGATAAAATAATTTTAGACTTAAAATAATAATCTGAGCATCTAGATATAACCCTGTAAGTAGAGTTCAGAGCATAGAAAAAAATTAGACATGCTTTTAAGCTAAAGCATGCCCCTTATGTTTATAAGCATACCTTTTTTAAATCATATAATTAAAAATCTTATATGTTAATTTAGTATTTACAGTTCTAGTTTATCTAAACTTACTAGCCAATTAAAATAACTTAAATATCACATAACAAAGATATACTTTTTGAACTTGAAACATGCTTATAGGTATGCCTTAGGAGCATGCCTCTATGTCTTAAACTCTACCTATAAGTTAATACAGATTACAGATTTAAAGTGTTTAAAGTAAAACATCTAAGCAGGAATATTAGATATAACAATTGGTAAAGAACCTTTGGGTAGACTCCTTAAATAGATAATATAAAAAAATTATACATGTAACTAATTGTATGCTTTTTTGTAGTAATTTATAGAATTATATTACCAAAAAAATTGTTAATAAAAGTCAAAAAACCAAAAAAGACATCTTAAAAAAAAAAATTTAATAAAATAAATTTTCTATTTTGGTTTTTTTTTCTTTACTTAAATAGTCTTGCTAATTTACCTTTATTATAATTTTTTATATACATATGTATATAAATTTTGTATAAATTTTGGTTTAACATTCTGTAAATACTTCTATGAACCCTATAAGTAATTTGCTTATATTGACTGTTTAACTTCATAATAAATTAGAATATGCCAGAAGTTACATTTAACTATTACTTTACAATAGGATATTGCCAATCTAATAACATTTTCTTATAGAAAAATAAACAAAAATAAAAAAAAACTTATATATAAAAAAACACAAAAATATAAAAAAAAAACAATATTATCTTTAGAATCAATAACATAGTAATTATGTCCTGAGGTCACAAATCACAAGATTACCTGTTCAAATCCTAGTGATAGCAATTATAGAGATGCATTTTCAAAAATAGGGAACTGCAACACTTAAAACTAGGGACCCAGAACATTTACAAATGAACTTATTTTCAGAAATACCAAGTAACCTGCAATTGAGAAGCCAAATGATGATAAACATGAGTTAGAGCCCAATTTAAAATAACTGAAGGCATGAAATATAATGTGAGACTGAAAGTCTGACAATAAGAGATACTATATAAACTTATAGTAATAGCTGGTTCTTGATAGAGTCTGACAAAGCCTTTTGGTTCTAATAGAGATCAGTGTAACTATCACTTTTGAAAAGTTTAAAAATACAGATTAGGGAAGGTCAAGATTCAGGAAAATATAAATATGAAAGATAATAGTTCAGAATATGAAGAACATATAAAAACATCTTAGCAAGACAAATCAAAAAGGAAAAAAAAAAAGACAATAAAAAGATACAATATAAGAAATAAAAAAAGAAAAAAAAAAGCAAAAAAAGAAAAAAAAAATATATATGCAACTCTTACTATATGACTATCAGATGATCACAATTATAAGTCTATATTAGGCTTTTAAAAATTATAAACTATACTAAATAGAATTAACTCTACTATTTTTCTATTTATTTAGAATATTTAATAAAAACAATATAGAATAAAATTTTAACTTGAAAATAGTGAATCAACATAGTTCACAGATTAGTTTAGAAGCAATATTTTATAAGGTTTTAGCAATTCAAGGCATGTGTATAAGTTGTGTTTATATTACTGTATTGTTTATATAATTTTAATTAGAAAATAAATACTGTTAACTGTTTTAATATTTTATATATTAATTTTTTAAAAAAGGTAAACTAAATCATTTACTTTTTATAAAATTTTTTTTAAGAAAAAAAAAAGACATGAGATGAACCAAACTATAGTTTTTATAAGTACTTAACCTTTTTAAGAATTCCTTGTAAATTTTACAATTGTATAGAAATAATATATCCAACTTTGTTATTTATTTTATAAGAAACTTTTAACTTTCACAAATCATTTCTTCTAAAGTTTTAGAACTTCTTTAAATTATTATTACAAGTAATGATTTCTTTTTCAATTCTACTTCAATGCTTACTATGCATACCCAATGCTTTAAAGAAGTTTTCCTAAAATTTAATATATTAACTATATTATTTTTCTGTAATTCAACATTTTGAAAAATTTGATTCAAATGATCATTAGAAAAAGTTCATATATTTTTTAAGTTTTTTTCTTTCTAAATTTGTATTTTAATTATATTTCTTATAAAATTGATTGAATCTAAATTTTTATATATTATTCCAATTTTTGTTATTCATATTTTAATTATTATATTATTTAAAATTCCATTTCTATTATTTTTTACTTAATAATCCTAATATTTAACTAGGGTATTGCTATTGCCACCTCCTATTTTTACTAATGTCACCCTTTATATAGTCTAATTCTAATTAAGAATTAGGGTTAAGTATGTGGAGGCCAATCAAATTAAGCGAAGAGGTGGCATTAGCAAAAATAAGGAGTGGCAATAGCAATTCCCTTTAACTATATATTAGTAAATCTAACATTATAATTTTGTTATAATCAACTATTGCTAAACTTTTAACTATATACTTAATATTATTTGAGTTATTCCTTAAATTGTATCTCAAGCAAATCTGACTAAAAAATTAAATTATATTTAGTATTTTTTAAATAAAATAATAATTTATTAAAAATATAAGATATATTTTGCTTATGAAATATATTCTTGAAAACATATTCATTTTAATTGCTTTGATTAGTCTGAGCATAAAAGTTATTTGCATTTAATAATGTAAAATAATTACTAATACGACTACGATTATAAAGAGATTCGAATTGTGAAAAGTGCGTATTGAAGCGAATATAATATGAGTGATGCATGATGTCAGGAATAACTATTTAGTGAGTGACTGCTTATTAACCGACCATAACCCAAAAAAATTTTTTTTGTGATCGGTCGCGATCAAACAAATCAATTATTAATCATTCCCTAATTGATCATCATCACTATCTTCAGGTTCAATTATCATGCGAGATCGATAACCTTTTTTAGGCGGCCTTTTTTCGTATCGATCCAAAATCTCGATAACGTTATCTAATAATAATTAAACAATATAAACTTGTTAAATAGCGCGTGAGAAAATTAAGTAAGGAAACAGACCTTTAAACGATTTATTGTTAAAATCCTTTATAGTATATTTCAAACGATTCCAGATCTTCATTAAATAACCTGGAGTCCTAATATATATGTGTTACAGTAAGTTGTATTCAAACCAAAGTCACCATAATAAACAATTTACCATGGGCCCCATCTTTCGTCATTTAAATCACTCCAATCTACGGAGGTTTCATCATCTTTTTGAGACTCATATAATCTTAACGATAAAAAAAAATCAAAAAAAGTTCAAACTTCAAGCTGTTACATATATGATTGAATATTATAAGCTTATCAACTTACTTCTTAATTAGTGTATAACTATCGTACGATGTCCATCTTGGAGCTGGCCCATCAAGTTCATATTGTAATCTTAATTCTTTAACCCTAAATCAGATTTATTATTAGGGGTTTCTCATGATTTCTAAACATATAGTCTATTATGTACCATTTTGCACGACACTGGTTTGGGGATCTAGTATTTTCCATTAAGGAAGAGACTTGTTGCCATGGGATTCCCCAATCCAAAGAAATGTCAGCATCATTTTGCCTAGTTAATTCGACAATGATATTTATTAATTTTTGCTCTTCTTCATCGGTCCATCTACCTAATGCAAAGGTTTTGTTTTTAGAATAATCTGACATTATTACGTTCCCGTCATTTTTAAAAAATTATAATCATGTAATATTAACCACGTAATTTCTCTTTTCTATATTGGACGTAATCTCGCCATCGATCTCTACATTGCGTTCCCATGCGTTCTAGTTCATTTCCGATTGTGACCCAATCATGATGATGAATATTGACGAGCCTTTAGTAGTTACAAAATAATGATAGAAATATTGACGAGCCTTTGGTAGTTATAAAATAATGATAGAAATAAATAAAAGCCTATCTAAGGAATAAATAAATTTAAGCGTGTTTACTTGATTAGCTCATTGTCTTCCTCAGGACTCCATGTACCGGTGTAATTGAATGGATGATATCGTCTTTGAATATGTTGGGAAACAGTTTTTAATGGTCGTGTTCCCAAAGCCATTGCTAATAAACAAAATTTTAATTTTAAGAGATTAATGAAATTAAATAACTCTAAAGATATACCTAAATGTTTCCAAAAATTTTCATGAACTTTTGGATTTCTTCCATATATCAATTTTTTAATATCATCATCAGACAGACTATTGAGCTGAAATTGAAAAATAGAGATTTAATATTACAAATAATAAGTGACATAATTTATTTAATATCAATTTACGAACTTGTTGGTAATCGCGCAATGCTTTAATTAATTCAGATCTTTCCTGTTTTGAAAATTTGCCTTTTTTATATTTTATACCTTTTAAACAGCATACAATTTTAAAACATTTTTCAAATGAAATGAATACATTAGAAGTTATTATACTAACCTAGCTTTTCAAGTGCGTTTCTCTCAAGCCATCTATTAGTTAAGATAGTACGTTGAGTTGCATCGTCAAGATTAGCGACCGAATCTCCTTTCGTCATTTGAACCATATTAAGATGTGATATGGAAGTATGATCTGTACAAAATTGAATTATGGCATGGTTAAATACAATTAGAATTTCAACATCTGATTCGGATAATCGTCCAACCGATACCCGAAAAGAAAAATGTCATAATTTTGACAAATTGGTCTAATATCGTTGATAACTCTTATTCAAGTTGATTTAAAAATAAGGTTAGACTGTTAAGTAACGTTAATTACAAGTAATCGATTGTCAGGAAATAAATTCCATCGCAAGTAATTGGGCATCCGGTCACTAGATTATAATCGTATGACCCGTTTTAGTTTGATATCCGATTTAGTTTCGGGTACCAGGTTGGAAAGGGTGGTTAACCCTATGGGTCACGGTTAGAATGGGAACTTCAAAATGTAAATATATTACCGAGTACGAGTTTCTTTGCTGTTAAACCTTGTTTACTTTTGTTTCGAGTTCTATTATTCGTAGCTATATAAGACTTTTAATAGGTACTCGGACAGTTTCAAGAAAGTAGAAGCAAAAAGTTACCTGAGTTATGATCTGAATTCTTAGTGTTGGTCGTGCTTACTTTTGCATAATTAAGATCATTTAGAAATTGTGTAAACGTAATATTAATTATTTGTAATAAAAACGTATACCTGAGTCACTAATTTCTGATCCACTACTCTCTGAGTCGTTACTTTCTGATTCACTGCTTTCTGATTCACTACTTTTTGTTTCGCTACTTTCTGATTCACTTTCTCCAGAACTGGAGGATAACATGTTATTTGAACTTAATGGACAAAGTTTTCAAGATTTTTATGAAATTTTTAGTCTGTGAACACAGATGTCAGTAAAACTAAAGGCGATAAAATGCGGTAATATATATCGGAAAATTTTTATCGGTTAATTGATCTCTACTTTGATCAACCAATCAGGGTGCTGGATCAGGTGTAACGTGGCAATCTAACCAAACTCTAAATTAAAGCATAAATATGTGTAACAAAATTATATCAGTAAATTAAAACCAACCTTTTCGTAAACCGAACTATCGATAAATTATTATTGAGATGGTTTTAGTAAGTTGAACACCTCAATTTCGATTAATGCTTTAATAACCTTAGATATTTGCATTGTGAAATAGTATCTATTTACTACTACAAGTGAGGTCCCCAGAAATTTACAATAAAATGCTTAAATGGTCGACTTATATGTATATCATCAGTTATCGCATTAGTACTGAATTCAAATACGAACCTCTATACTTGTGTAATATCAGTTAAATGTGTACGTAGTTTCTATGCTTACTGGTTAACTTATCACACAGATTTGTTTGATATTTCTAGAATTCAAGACTATCATGAAAGGAGAGATCTGCATTGTCTAATTTGGGATCGATAAAGCCTGTACCCACGTGATCATGCAGTCTTAGTTTTAGGTTCAGGGGCAGGGACAGTGTGAAAAATATCTATCGATTTACCAAGATTGGCCAATAAGAATGCAGTAATGTAACTTACCGTTTTTCGGTTTGTTGATTGTCTACGCTCCAATGGCCAAATTTGTGTTGTCCGGCCCAAGTATACGTACACTTAATTTTGCCCGAAGTGGTATTGTTACACCGCAAAAATATCGATTTCTGTAAATAAAATTCATGATTTTGATTGGTCAATATACGTAAAAAGTCATGTGCATGGGTTTTAGCGGAAATAATCTCCTAGCGCTAGACTGTCACTTCCTGTATGTTCTTAAACAGGTTTCACGACGGTTTGTGTTAAAATATGCGACTCGGAAAAACACAAAACTCAACGATTATATTTATTTATCTTTATTTAGAATCGAAGATATGATTGCTTGAAAAATTTTTCCTTCTAATTCGAATTCTTTTTCAGTCCAACCGGCAAAAAAATGTGCCGTTGGGCAATGATCTCCGATTTAACCGGCATAAAATTTTAATGTCTGAGCATAGAATGTTCGGTGCTATAATGCTGTTCATTGTTCAAGGCTCATTACTTAACCATGGGACTTGCCTTAATAAGCAATATGTCGCATCGGTTTTAATTTAATGAAAACAATAAAGTGTGCGGCTAAAATAGTGCAACCCCTTGCAATATTTTATATTCTCTTGTAAAGGTTAGCCTTTTACTTTTTTTGGTTGTATCACCCCACGAGGTTGGTTCCTTTTTCCAGAATACACATCCAAAGTTTAACCCCTGCAACTTTTGGTCTAGAAATTCGGACTTTTTGTCGGTCGGTCTAACGTCAGCATCTAATCAATCATATAATTTCCTATATACATATGTATATATATTTATATATATATGCTGTAAACTTCTCTTTTTTTTTTTTTTTTGTCATTCAGGTAACCCGAACGTTATTGGCAAAAACACGTTACTGCTGTATATATTCATATATTTCCGAAACAGCCACTTAAAATCATATACAGCATTCAGCTATTTTCTAAACTTGTCTCTTCTGCATTTTGCTACATTCTCTTACATAACTTGTTCTTGCTATTCGAAACTTAACTATGGACACCGATTGTAATAGTGACGATAAAGATAATGGCACAAATGCTGTTGATAATGCTCAAAGAGACATTAGTAGTAGTAGTGATGCAAAAGATTTTTATCCACAGTCGGAACCGCCTGGTCCTACTTCCCTTCCGACTTCCTCTTTACCGACTTCTCCTACCTCGACTCCTCTAGTTGCTTCTCCATTCAACGAGCAACAACTTGTTTCCGCTTCAGTTGCTTCTGCTTCTCCAACCCCTATCGTGTCAAATCCTTCGTCTTCGACAACAAATAATTCTGCGACGACGACGACGACGACGACGACGACGACGACAATGACGACAACTCATAAAACACAAGCCGCCTTTGTAAATAAGTTATACACGTAAGTATTTCTCAAACTTCCCGAAAAATCAAAATCTAGCAATGGTTAATAGGTCTCGGTCTATGTAAAAGAATAGCATTTGCAGAAGCTCGGTTATAAAAGAAATTTTGTCATGATCATGAAATATTTTATTCATCTCTACCCGGTAGTTTGGCGAATTTGTCATTATCAATTGCTTCATTTAATTATCTTGGCAAAAGACGCGTCTGCAAATCAATTATTCTAATTACCAATGAACAATTATTAATTTTCCATTCACCTTTTCTTTTAGAATGGTAGAAGATCAATCGATACAGCACCTGATTTCATGGGCAATTTCCGGTGATGTCTTTAGTGTATCGAATCCTACCGAATTTTCAAAAACGGTCTTGCCACAATATTTTAAACATAATAATTGGCAAAGTTTTGTGAGACAATTAAACAGTAAGATTAACACTTTTTTAAGATTTTTATTTTTATTTTATTTTTATATCACTCAATATTACTTAGTTCATTAAATATTTGAATTCATTAGTGTATGGCTTTCATAAAGGTATCCTTCACATTCTTATAATTGTCAATATTTTTGACTTTTTAAACAATATAATTTGATCTTTATTTTCTCATTAAAGTAAATGATATGTTTCATGCAAATCCGACAAGTGAGAGTCAGGCATGGGAATTTAAACACCCTGAATTTCGTCGAGGGCAACTTGATGCTTTACAAAAGATTAAGCGTAAAAGTTCAAAACATCAACCTTCCAATATTAATAATAATAAAAGTTTATCTAGTACTGGTGCTGGACAAAATCCATCATTAGATATTAATGCTGCTGATGCTCATCGAGATGAAAAAATTGAATACTTAACAAATCAGATGGCAGAGATAATGGAGAGAGTACGCCAAATGAACGAAAATTATAGTTTACTTTATGCTGAAACTGTTTCGTGTCGAATGCAACAATCGAAACACGAAAAGGTATTTGTAATATATATTACGTTTTATTCATTATTATCCTTATGCTTCTTAATTTATTGAAAATACATATATATATATATATATATATTTTTTTTTTTTTTATTTATTTATACATAATATTCTAGGTAATTACTGATATTGCAAATTTTCTTTCATCAATACTACGTGAAGGTATGATTTTATTATGAATTCATTTCTACTCACCTTAAAAATTTAATTCCTAAATCTGTATATTAATTTCTTTTTTAGAAGAATCTAATGATCCAAGAAATTTGAAACGAAAATTTGATGGTATAGTATATATATATATATATAACCGTATCCAAATAGTTAATATTTAGTGTGCCTGATATAAAATCGGATGTTAAAATTATATAATTGATTTTATAAAGTGGATTGTATACAAGCAGAAATAGCCAAGTTTGGGCAAGGTGATATACCACCCTCCCCTCATCCTCCTATGATGCAATTTTCTCCCCATTACTATAGAGAAGGAATGCACCCAACTCGTTCAATGTCAACTCCACAACCTATGGTTGGGGTTGAGTCTACTTCCTCTTCGCATCATTCTTCACAGATGTCTGATGCTGATTACCGCTCATCATCATTCTTGGGTTCGCAATCTCTTCATAGATCACCCACTAAAATTCCGTCATCTAGTCCCTTATCTATGTTACCGGAATTACCATTTACTCATCATTTTCAACCTAGCAATAATTATCTTCGACATCGTTCTCCTGAGCCGATATCGAACCCGAGCCCTAGTGGTGATTCAAGATCTTCTTCTATAGACGCTTCTTACAAATCATCTATGCAATCTACAAGTTCAAATTCTTCACAAACTACGCAAAAATTTTCTAATTCTGGTCGTTCATCAACACATCCACCGCATATGCAATCTGCGAGTACACCAAGTCGACGCGCATCACAACCTACTACTTCTTTAAGTTTTGGGTCTGATAGTAACCTATTAAATCCATCTGAATCAAATAGATTTAAAGATAATAATTCATCTACAATACCAAAATCGCAAAGTGCTACTTCTTCTTCTACCTCCTATAGTAAGCCTGAAAATCCAATCATTGCCAATCCTACAACAACACAACAACGTCCACCTCCATTACCAGATCCTCCGGACAATGAAACCGAACATAAACGTCGCAAGAAAAATTAATGCATATTGAAATAAGTGAATTGACTGCTTAAATATTTTGGCTGGTGTTTGTTGGTATGTTGGTCTTTCTAATACAACTTTCTCATATACTTTTATTAATTAAAATCTCTATACATTTAGGATCGGCTTAAAATATATATTCACAAAATGAAATGTTTATACAAGAATTAAGAGTGTGGGATAGGCTGATTGTTATAAAAAAAAACAAAAAAAAAATTTTTATTATTAGTGCGATTATTAGTTGTATTTGAAAAACTTACATGGGCTTTATTTGTACCATGTGCATAATACTAGTATAGTGTTGTTGTGTATAATAAATAAAGTCTGTTTAATAAGGATTTACATTTATTAATCTGCGATAGTATTAAGTAGTAAGGAAATTTTCAATATATATACGTATTAACATAATTGATAATTAATGTTCGGAGAATTTTATGAAAAATTGTAATTTCGTTGTCTGAGTGTAATTTTCGTGAAAATTACCACTATAATTGTACATTTTCTTAATGATATTGTGCGTCATAGTACGTATGTGTTAACTTATTTACGCGTAAAACGCGTCACAAACCCAAGTAGTTATGGAATTGTCCAATCAGAGTATAACGATAAAGGTTGACGAATTATAGTTGGTAGCTCTCCCAGAAAAAAATTCCCCTTCCTCTCGTGATTTTAATCCAATTAGATATCTTACCCAGGTGCGACAACAAAATTTCACAGTCACGTGACTATCGAAAAATTCTTTAAAGTTCTTTTAGATTAGGGTTAGCGTTTCTAATAAGATGAGGAACTAGTGGGATTTATAGTAAAATTGCTCAAGGAATTTTTTTTGTTAGAGCGCAAAAGGTGATTTCTTATGCAAATTTTTGAGAAATAAGCGATTTTTGAAAAACGAACGTTTTGTTTTGATCTTCCTGATCGTGTAACGTTACATTAAAATGAGACTCGCTATTGGATGATCATCACGTGAAAGTGAAAATTTGTCGGCGCACCAATTAGATCGAAATATCAGGTGTAATAAAATCTTTAGGGTTACAGGAGTTTGACGAATTAGGTGCCGTACAAAAAATGCGCGGATGTTCCTCGATTTTGATTGGCAAACGGCTGTAATCGACAAAATTCTGGTTCGCATTATACGTAATTTTGATCAGAATTAATTTTTTTCAATTTCAAAAAATGGAATGATTTTATTATCATTAGTAAAAATTTGGCCTAAATTTGATCATCGCCGTTGGCCAATCAAAATCGAAGATCATTCATTCATGTATTTTTTGATAATAATAATTAAATAATTATAAAAATAAATTTGATTTTACTCAACTTAAAATATCTGTTACACCAAATTTCATATTTGTTTTTTATATTAGCATTATAGTTGTTATTAGCAGTAAGGAATGTAATACTGAAAAAAAAATAGTTATATAAGGTACAGATATTTTTATTTTCTTATATTTTTTACTTTATAAATAGAAACAAAGAATTAAAAAAATATTCTTAAAAAAAGTTAAAGTATAAAAAATTTTAAAACTTGTTAATTTAAAAAAAAATTTTAATTAAAATATTGTAAATTTTAAAAAAAAATAAAGTTTCCAAACTTTTATAAATTAAATATTTTACTCAATGATAAAATTTTTTTTTGATCAAAAATTTTACAAAAATCAACAGAATATTTATACTGTGAATACAAAATAATATATTTTATTTCAATATGAAAAATTTTTAGTTGTACAAATTGTATGAAACAGATAACTTTAGTTTTAAAAAACATTATGTTTTATAAACATAAATTAAAATATAATGAGATTTTATTAATTAAATATTTTTGATTAATTAAATCAAGATATACAACAATTAGAAAATTTACAGGTCATGATATTTCAATGATAATTAGATTTATAAAAATATTTAGAAACATAATTATAAAAAGCTTAATAAAAGAAGATAAAAAATAAGTAAAAACAATGTTATAGTTAAAATTGATAAATTAAAATTTAGAGTTAATAAAAATTATTGAGTTTTAGGATTTGTTAAGCAAACAAAATTAAAAAAATATTTTTTTAAAATGATAAATGATTATAATAAAAATATATTACAAAGATTAATTAAAATATATATAAAACCTGATTTAACTATATTTACAAATTCTTGAAAATTATATATAAGACTAAAAAAGATGGAATTTAAACACAAATGCATAAATTACAAAAAACTAAGCAAAAGTCAAACTCTAAAATAAATTTATAGTTAATACATTGAAGGTACCTGATGAAGATTAAAAATGAATATTTTGAAAAGAGACAATTAAAGAAAAACTTGAAATTTATTTAAAGAAATTTATATTTTGAAAAAAATATAAAGTTGATTTGTGAATAAGTCTCATTAGTGTAATTAAAAATTATAAAATATAAATTATTAAAAAAAATAGAAGTTTAACAAATAAATTAAATTTATATAATTAGTTTATTATTTGTTTTGAATATTATAAATAAATAAAAATTATAATTAAAATTAGAAATTCAATGTAATAAAAAATTAATAATGTTTGATTTGTTTTTATAATGATTTAATGTTCTCAAATCATTGATGTCTTTGATATTATTGTTATAACTATAACTCTGTCTTACTTCAAATCATTGTAGCAAATATATCAAACATAGTAGAGATTTGAGACCAAACTATTTATACTTTTCTTCCTCTCTCTCTTTTTTACTTCTCAGTTTAATTGATTTATAAAAAAATTTCAAATATTTGATACTTGTAAGAAGCAATCATAATTGTGATTACTTTTAAATGCATCTTATTTTCAAATTTTTTTTGAATAGAGAAAAATAATTAAAATTTAATTATATTATAAAAAATATAAATACATATAGATAACTTTAATTTTCAATAAATGGCAGCTGCAGCAAAACTTTTAAGACAAAATATTGCTCTTTTAGCTGATAAGGAGCAACTTATTTAAGAAAATAATAATTTAAAAAACAGAATCCAAGAAATTGAAACAAATAATACTTAACTAATTGAAGAAAACAATAAAATAAAAAAATTGAATAATACTTTAAAGATTATTTTATATAATACTAAAGACAAGTATGATTATTACAAAATAAAAAACTTACAAGAATTTGATATTTTTATTTCAAATTATATTTTTAGTTTATTTGATAATATTGATATATGAATACAATTTGATAATAAATATATGATAAATATTATTAATTTTTTGAGATTTTATAATTTTTTTTAGATTTCAACTATTTTTTTTTTTTTTTTTGGTATTAAGATAACCTCTTTGGTTTTTTGATTTTTATTAATTACTTGTCGGCATTGTGGTTCAATGAACCACTACAGGAGAGCGTACAATTGGCTACATGTGTAACTTTTCTATATTACCTATTTAAGG
>CAJVQA010005431.1:0-16147 GCA_910591915.1 Cetraspora pellucida | reverse complement strand
AACAAGTGAGGTTACAAAAAGTGTTCACTGTCTAAGGTCGCTCTAGTTATCTACTATCTTAAAAGAAGTAGATATAGGATAACAATATATATATATATTTTTTTTTGATATTAAAATGATCTCTTTAGTTTTTTGACTTTATTAATATATTTTTAGAAATGTAGTTCTGTAAAGAGCTACTACAAAAAGAGCATACAATTGGCTACTTATATAACTTTCTATATTATCTATTTAATGAGTCTGTCTAATGTTTTTACCAATTATCATATCTAACATCTTGTTTGGATGTTTCATTTAAACTCTTTAAATCTGTCTTATATTATTTCATTAAGTTAAGCCTGAATCTTTTGTCTCAACCTTAGGACATTTTTATTCTTAAGATAAACCTACCAAAGCTTACTAGTTACCTATTTTTTGCAGCTAACCCAAATATTATTATGGTCAAACCAACACTTGCAGTTAGGACTAACTATTAAACTACTATACTCTTGTAGAGTTTATCTAGCCTCTAGTATTTACTTCACAGTATATTTCTAGCACTTTAGTATATTCTTGCTTCTTTTATCAAACTCTCAATTCAGATAGCTTATATAGGATTATAATCAGTTTATCAATATATCAGATTAGCCTAATATCCTTTTTCTTCAGTCCAATTTAACAGTCTGATTGGTGGTACCTCTAAGACTTTCAACTCAGAGGTTTTTGCCCATCTGGCTACTTTAGCATTAGTATCCATTTCTTAGGTCTAGTCTTTACAGTAGTACTATTAAAGATCTGTGTTATCTCTCTACTTTAATCTTTTCAAATAGGCTTTTTATTTTCTAATTACTATAGATTTACATAGTTATAAGAACTTATCTTGAGTTTGCACTACCTGATGCCGGTTTGCATTTTTCTGTGTAACAAGTTACACAAATGCCCTATAACCTGTCAGTTATTCTAATATGACTATAATTACATATATCTTAACTCAATTATTAGGAACAGTTGTTATAATATCAAATTATATAAGTGATTATTCAAATTTTTATCATCAATAGAATTTGAATACCTAACTTACCACTTGAAAAGTTGACAACCTGATTACTTTACTAGGTTACTATACACTTATTATTATTTATATTTATTTATTATATATATTATATTGTTTTATATTATTTATAATTTTATAAATAAGTATTTTTTTTTTAAATAAGCAGTCATGCTAGTACTTTATCAAAATTTTAAAACTATACAGATTACAGAAAAATTTTCTAATACTTAAGTTTAGCAACACCTGGCTACCTTATTGGTATCTAAGTGCAACCTGCTGCACTATTTCAAATAGAGGTAAACTGCTTATCTGACTGCCACTCTATAATAGAATACTACCAATCTGATAATATTTTCTCATAAAGAAGCAAAAAAACAAAAAAAGATTTTATATATAAAAAAAAAAAAAAGAGGTATAAGGATAAATAATAAAAGATACAAAAAAAAAATAAAAGAAGAAAAGAAGATAAATAAGAAAAAAGAAAAGTATAAAACTTGCAATTCACAAAAAATCAAACAATTATAATTTTAAGCCTGTGTTAGGTATGAAATTTGCAATTTATAAATATCAGACAACTATAATTATAAGTCTGTGTCAGGCTTGTAAAAATTATAAACTATATTAAATAAAAATTACTATACTATTTTTCTATTTACTTAGATTATTTAAACAAAAAACCAAAAAAAAAAAAAAATTTTGATTTTATCATAAAGGATCAGTATAGAATACTGGTTAGTTCAAATGCAGTGTTTGACAGATTTTTAGCAGCTCAAGGTATATATATAGTTATATTTGTATTACTGTATTATTTTTAATCCACATTATCAACAATTCTGTTTAGAAAATAAATACTGCTAACTGTTTTGGTGATTTTACATATCAATTTTTAGAAGAAAATAAACTGAATTACTTACTTTTACAAAATTTTCTTTGAAAAAAAATAGAAGTGCTAGATGAACCAATTTTTAGCTTTTGTAAGTTCTAAACTCTTGTAGATGTTCCTTGTAAGTTTTACAGTTGTATAGAACTAATATATTCAACTTTGTTGTTTAATTAATTAAAAACTTTAGCTTTCACTAACTACTTCTTTTATAGTTCTAGAGTGTTCTTTAAACTATCACTACAAGACTGTGACTCTTTTTTAACTCTATTTCAATATTCAAAAATGTATATACAGTATTCCAAAAAGGTTTTTATAAAGTTTAATATATTAACTATATCATTTTTCTATAGTTCAACTTTTTGAAAGTTTGGTTCAAGTGATTATTAAAAAGAGTTTTAATAGCAATTGTATAAATAAGTATTTTATTTAATAAGTTATATTTAATATTAGTAGTAAATTAATTTATAATGATTAAATCTACTAGAAAATAATAAAAATGTCTAATTAACTTTAATAAATTAATTTTAAAAAGTGTTTATGTAATTTAGCACATATGCATTGTAATACATTCATCTGATCAACTAATTAAATTATAAGATCAGATGTAATATAAAATTTAAAAAAAATATTTCATTAATTTATATAATATTCAGCTTACTTTTCACAAAGTTACTGCACACCAAGATGATCTATTTAATAATCTTGCTGACCAGCTTGCTCACAGTCACCAATACTACCCTTTCTAACATTTCTAAGTAACAACTCTTACAACTATGCATATACTCTCTTTTATGACTAATTCCCTATCGAGATTCCTATTCAATGCTCTATACGTACTATCTGTCAAGCTTATATTATAACACTTTGAACATCTTAACATCATTTTCAACAATGGTCTACCATTGCACCTAATATTAACTAGGAAGCCACCTGGCTTTATATTAATAATAATCAAAAAGTTTCTAACTTTGCACATAGCTTCTATTCCTCTACTTTAAAAACCTTTCATATTAAAATTCTCTTAGATAAATTACCTGTTTCTTACATTCTTCATAAATGCAACTCTTTTTACTCTTCTCTCTGCCATTAATACAATCAAACTAGTTCTTTATTACACTGGACTTTCTGTCCTTCTACTTAAACAATCTATCATTTAATCTTTAATTCCCTTAACTGCATCTTAAATGCTATTGCTTTTAACATGTCCACTAATTCTGTCTCTAATTTACATCAAGAAATTCTTAAACTTAACAGTTTTAAACTGTACAATTTTTCTCATACACTATCTCTTATTTTTACTTTATCTGGCTTAGTTCCTATTTACCTTATTTCTACTATTCACAATACTTCTATTCCTTACTGTACAGCTACCTCACTTTCTATTAAATTTCTACTTCATTTAAACCAACAAATTTATAAACAAATATGGATCTCATATTGTATTTTACGATCAGCTCAGTCTTCTATTACATCTTCTACAAACTTAACCCATAGTTCTCCTTCTAATTTACTATTACCTCCTATTCCAATATCACAAATTATTACTAAAATTGATCTTTGGACTATCCAATGGATTAAATATCATACCTTTCTCTCATATATTATTACTAACACTCAAATCTAGGTGAGCCTTGGCCACTCTTGTAGGTTTAGGTTGCAGATTATATGTCTGAGTCTTTATTCTTTATATGTAATTTAAAAGCAAGCTTTTCTTTATAAAAACTTCAATTGAATTTCAATAAAGATAAAGGCATGGCCTTATCATTAAGATTTAAAAAAAAAAAAAAAATAGAATATACTTATTAATTTTATCTAATTATATAATATTTATATTATTTTTTACAAAGTTACTACTTATTAAGATGATAAATATAATAATCTTGCTAACCAACTATCATGCAATCATTATAATTTGCTATATTTTATTTTTACATATTATAATACTTACAACTTAGCTTATATTTTAAACTTTAAGAATTTCTTCTTAGAGTTATTTATTCATTATAGCATTTGTACAATATGTCATGCACATATTTATGCACTTTAAATAACACAAAACTATTTTTAAAAATGGCACAAAATTCTTAACCAAACTAACTAGTAAGCCACTAGGCTTTATATTAACAATAATTAAAAAATCTCAACTTTTTAATCAGTTTTTTATTCTTAAATTTTTTAGAATTAAAATTCTATTAGATGAACTTTCTACTTTATATATTTTATATAAACATTATTATTTATATTTACCTATTTGTCACCAATTTTATCAAATTAGTTTATATCTTTTTTTATTCTAAAAACCTTTTATATTAAAATTCTTTTGAATAAACTATCTTTTTTTGTATTTTTTATAAATATAACTCTCTTATGCTTCTCTCTGTTATCAATGCAATCAAATTAGTTTTTTATTACACTAAACTTTTTGTCTTTCTACTTAAAAAATCTACTACTTAATCTCTAATTGTCTTAATTGCATTTTAAATACAATTTCTTTTGACATGTCTACCAATTTTGGTTCTAATTTACATCAAAAAATCCTTACACTTAATAGCTTTAAACTACATAATCTTTCACATATATTGTTTTTTATTTTTACTTTACTGGCTTAGTTTTTATTGATCTTATTTTCATTATTCATAATACTTCTATTTCTTATTGTATAGCTACTTTCTTTTTATTAAATTTTTTTTTCATTTAAATCAATAAATATATAAACAAATATAGATCTTATATTGTATTTTATGTTTAACACAATCCCAAATTACAGTTCTCACAAACTTAATTTACAGTTCTTCTTTTAGTCTATTATTACCTTCTATCTTAAAACTACAAATTATTATCAAAATTAATCTTTGGACTATTTAATGAATTAAATATCATACCCCTATTTCTTATATTATTACTAACATTCAAATCTAGATAAGCTTTGATCACTCTTGTAAGTTTAGGTTACAGATTATATATTTAAGTCTTTATTCTTTATATGTACTTTAAAAGCAAGATTTTTTTTGTAAAAACTTCAATTAAATTTCATTAAAATTAAAGGCATAGCCTTACTATTAATACTTAAAAAATAAAAAAAAATTAGTTTACATCTCAACTGAACAACTAGTTTATCTAAACATCTATTATTTAGTCTTATTAATATCTTATTACAACACACTTTTAACTCAACTATACTTAATACTGTATCTAATACTATAACTAATTTATACCATTAAATTAAACTACTTAATAGCATGTCTATTTACAGTATATCTGAGATATTATAAAATTTTCTTAATTCTAGCAGGCTTAATACCAAATGAACTTATTAATACTATTCAAATTTGTTTTTCAAAAAAGTAGCTACTATGCTTTCTATAAAGTTTCTACTTTATTTTAATTAACAAATCTATTACAAAATTTGGATTTTCTACTATATTTTAAATTTTACAGTTCAACTCTTTGACTATAACTTATTATTAAATCCTATCTCACTTTTATCAACCTTTTTTCCTTTTAATTTAATTAGTTTAAAAATTAATTCCTAATATATCTAATAGATCAAATATCAAACCAATCTTTTATATATAATTACTAACACCCAAATCTAGATGAGCTTTGGCCACTTTTATTAGTTTAGGTTACAGATAAATTAGTTTGAAGCTTCTATTCTTTCTATTTTTAAAAATAAATTTGTTCTTTATATAAAATCTTAATTGAATATTCAATAAAAATAGAAACATGTTCTTACTATTAATAATAATAAAAAAAGATGTGGTAACCTAGTGAAGTGGTCAGGTTGTTAACTCTCCAAGTGGTAGGTTGGATGTTCAAATTCTATCAATGGTAAAAATTTGGATAATTACCTATGTAATATTTATATTATAGCAACTGTTACTAATAATTAGGTTAGA
Source organism: Cetraspora pellucida (assembly GCA_910591915.1). Classification (NCBI taxonomy): domain Eukaryota; kingdom Fungi; phylum Glomeromycota; class Glomeromycetes; order Diversisporales; family Gigasporaceae; genus Cetraspora; species Cetraspora pellucida. The sequence goes on along the minus strand of CAJVQA010005431.1, from coordinate 10,332 downwards.
ATATCTGTAATAGCAGTTGCACTAGCATAACTGGCAGATCATAGGGCATTCATGTAACAAGTCATGTGATATTGTAATTTGAAACAAGGTTTGTAATTATACAAAGGAATGCAAACTGACAATTGAATAGTGCAAACACTAGATAAGTTCTTGTGATCATGTAAATCTGTTGAAATTGGATAACAAAAAGTCTATTTGGAAAGTCCTAAATAGAGAGATAGGTAGCTAGATTTTCAATGGCCCTATTGTAAAGCCTATCTCAAGGAAACAAATATTAATGTCATAGTACCTAGTTGTAGTAGTTAGATGGACAAGAATCTTTAGGTTGGAAGTCTCAAAAGTATTACCAATCAGGCCACCAGAATGAACAAGAGAAAAAGGATATCAGGCTGACCTGATATATCAATGGACTGGTTGTAGTTCTAAACAGACCATCTGAATTATGAGGTTGATAAAAAGGCAAGTAAAAAGGTAGAAGTATACTAATGTACTAAGGTTATGCTGTGAAATAGATGCTAGGGTCTAAGTAAATTCTACAAGGACATAGCAGTTTAATAGTTTAGCCCTAACTACAAGTGTTGGTTCTGCCATAGTGATATCTAGATTAGCTATAAAAATAGATACAAAAGGCTTTAAGGGGTTTACCTTAAGAATAAAATAGTTTTAAGATTGAGACAATAATCTGGGCATCAGGTATGACCTAGTAAAGTTAACAGGTTTGCAAATTCAAAGAGTTTAATGTAAAATACCCAAGCAGGGGTGTTAAGATGAAAATTAGTAAGGAACCTTCAGGTGGACTTCTTAAATAGATAATATAGAAAAGTTACACATGTAGACAATTTTATGCTCTTCCTATAGTAATTTACTAAACCATATTTACTATTATTAAATAAAGTTAAAAGATCCAAGAAGTTATCTTAATACCAAAAAAAATAATAATAATAATAAAAAAACCAATTAGTTGAATTTACAAATCTGTAATCTTAGTTGTACTAAGCTGAGTTCTATCTGTTATTAAAAGTTCAGACATTTATACAAAGCATAACATTATATATATATATAAAAAAATATTAATAACTAGTGTTAAATAAGACTTTAATAAAAACTATTGTTACATAGTATAATACAACCAAGTAATAAGATCACCTGATACAGTAATTAACTATTGCAAATATATACAAAATGAAGATGTAGTAGTTTACTTTACTACATAGCAGTAGGCAAATAATTTAAGATAGTAACAGTATATAAAAGAACTTTTTATTAACAATACACATGATGACAACCTTGTCTATAGAAATTATTCTAAAAAAGAAATATTACACTTTATAATTAAAAAATCACTATGTTTAAGTTAAAGTATAAAAACTTAGAATTAGCAGAAAAAGAAAAAAGATATCCTTTATATATCTTTTTACCTAATAGGAATAGTAGAGCTTCAAGCAATATTACTTAATACTATACTTAAGGTAATGAAAGTTTAAACAACATTAAATATCATTGTATTTGGGATAGCAGAAGTTCAAATAACATTAGATGATACTGTGCTTGAGGTAGTAAAGATTGTGCAGAGACCACTAGAAATATTGTTTATATCATTTATTATTTGTATTTAAAACATTTGTAATTTATGTTTAGACAATTGGATCTGTGCAAAGGCACTTGGGATTTGTGCAGAGATACTTAGGATTTGTTAAAGACACTTGGAGTTCATATCAAGAATATTTGGAATTATAGTATATAGCATTTGGCATAGTAATTTGATGCTAAGATACATAAAACTTGTACAGAAGTATTTGGAGTTTGTAAGACAATAGTAATATTACAAATGTTACTCAATGTTATATAACTGTATCACATTTCTAATAGCTAATTAAAATCCTTTTATCTATTTACTATATAATATAACTATCAGCTAACTAATAACTAATAATAAATATAATATAAAATACAATAATAAATATTTGAAGTAGGCTTTTAAAAGAATCAAGCTTATGGTCTAACATAAGAAATTATAGCAGAAGATGGTATAGATCAAGAAAAGGTAATTTTTCCACTTATATAGTGGCTTTTTTATGATTTACTGTTGGAAAGGATTCAAAAAAATAAATCACAAGGCTATATAGTAGAGCAAAAAGTATTAAAAAATACAAATATTAATTGTATTATGAACTATAAACAAGCAGTGATTGCCTTTGCAGATAATATTATGTAAATCACAAAAAACAAAGACCAACTGCTAAGAGTTCTTAAAATTGCAGAAGAGTTCTTCAAAGTGAATGATATTGAAATAAATAAAGCAATATCAAAGCTTATAGTAATGAATTTTATACTAAAAAAAGAATATAGAAAAATTATATTTGAACAGAGTAAAATAATAAAAGAACCAAAAAACAAAATTGTAAGATTATTAGGAATTTGGCTAAACAGCAGAATGAAAAAGTTACTAGTCTACAAAAAATTCAAAAGGAATAGTTAGCCAAACAGTTAAAGATCTTAGATATAAAAAAATGACAATAAGCCAAATTATATATATAAACAATACAGTAATAATTCCAAAATTAGAGTACCTTTTGCAATTAACAAGAATGTCAGAAAAGATGATTGACCAAATCCACCAGCTGATAATATGTTTAGCAAAACATAAGTGTAATTTGATAAAAACAACAAATAACTGCATAATTGAGCACAAAGATCTGAAAAACTGTAGATCATTAAGTTAAAAGATAGCAATAAAGCAAATAAGCAGTTTATTTACAAGACTTAATAGAAAAGACATTTTAGGTAATCTAACAAAGCTTAAGATAGCTCAAGAGTATCAGAAAGCAGACTTAATAAAAGACATTTGGGACTCTGAAAGAAAATCAAAAGAAATAAAGTATTGAAAACACAACTTAGCCTGTTGAACTATAGTTAAAGTAAGAAAAATAAGAATAAATATCAAAACAAAAAATTATCTGTAAAATGTATATGGTTACAGAATGAGTATAAGAAACATAGTTAGAATTAAATCATAAATAGCAAGTAATAACACAATAAATGAATAGGATCTAATATATTTGAACAAACTTATAGACATAAATGTAAAGACTTAATTATATAAAAACAGCTCAAAAGTTTTTTAAGCCTGTTATATAAAGGAAAAAAGCAAAATGGTTCAGTGAAATAGAAGAAAAGATGTTAATAACATAGACAAATAGAGAAATACACAATCAATACAAGATTAGAGACTACAACACACAGGCACTAATAATTAACTAGACAAAAATATCTGAAGACAGAAGGAAGAAAGAGTAAATTGTATATGGACCAAAGCATAATCAGCAACTTAGTAAGATATCAAAAAAGAAAAAGAAAAAGATTCTAACTGAGTATTGGCTATTACAAAAAGTAGAAGGCAAGACATATACTGAGATAAGTAAATGCAAAGGATGTAAGAACAGAACAGAACAAATGACAGATAATTGTAAAAAGTGAATAAGATGAAATAATAAATTAAAGGCAGTTTCAGAAATATTAGTAGAGAAAGGCAGTAACAAAATTAATGCAACATTAGAACAAATGCTAGAAAACAGAATAGTAAAAGAATAGAGAAAAAAAAAATAAGTCTAATTAAGCTAAAACAAGTAGAAGATTTAGAGACAGAATTAATCAAGAAACAAAAATTTGACAATAAAATTATAGACTATATAATAGAAGTTCTAACAAAAATCAAAAAGAGAAACAAAGACAAATATATTCTTATACAAATAAAGCATTATATAAAAAGAAAGAAAAAAGTAGTATAGAAAAGATAGGCATTGGTTGGGTACAGGTTAGCAATAGAAAAAACTGGCCAGAAGAAGAAAGAGCACTGAAACTCAAAGGTTGGCTCTCAGCAACAATAGCAAAATTAACAGCAATATAGTTAGCAATTCTAACTATACCAAAGGAGAAATCTATAAAAGTGCATACTAATAGTCTAGCAGCATTAAGACATATTAATGGAGCAATTCAAGCAATTGGTGATGACAAAGTCTTAAAAAAGAAAAATATGATATGCATAATGAATATTGTAGGTCTACTTAAAAGCAAGAACAATAAAATAAACAGTAATGATAAGTGGAATAACAGAGCAAATCTACTTGCAAAAAAAGGAGCAATATGTAAAAGGACAATATTTGTAAAGAAGATCAAGTATAACAGAATAAAGTACCATCTAGAATAGAAAAACAAGAAAGTTGATATACTAACAAGATTCTTCGCAAAATAGTTACAAATGCCAGAATTAGAACTAGTTGAAGAGAAACAAACCCAATTTGAGCACTAGAGCCAGAAACTAAGAACACTCAATATAATTGGTTAAGCTTTTGGAAAGAGATGAATAGAACAAAGAATGTACATTGTACAACAAGAAAACTTAGTACAAGAAGAGTAACAGTGATTAAATGCATAATGGACAGCCTACAAATACTAGAAGAATTAAATAGAAAAAAACTAGGAATATATACAATAACAAACTACCAAGTATGTCAAAAAGGTGAAAAGAAAACTCAAGCACATCTGGCAAGCTGCATTAAACAAAAAAGCTTGTGAAAGAGGATCCAAAAAGTAGCAGCAACAGCAGCTTGAAACAGCCTTAAAAAAAAGAAAAGAGTTAAAATCCTGCTTCTAGTACTATATGAGGCACTATTTAAAAAAACAAAAGCAGAAGAAATTACTAATAGAATTGCTTTAATAAAAGGGCTAACAATGAATGAGGTTGGAAAAAGAATCAGTTAGATTCTAAATAGACAGGTGATACAGAAATGCATAGATATAGTAAAAAGAACAATGTGAAATACATTCTATAATCAAATATAAAAAGTTTGATATAGAAAAGTACAAGAATAGGAAAAGAAGGTTAATATAACAAGCAAAATATAAAAAAGTGCTCAAACTAAAAGAAGATCAGAGAAAAGAACAAAAAAAAATAAGGTAGCAAAGGAAGAAAAAAAAAGAAAGAAAGTAGAAAAAATAAACTAAATAAAGAAAGAAGCTTGAAAGACAATTAATATGCTTGTTCCAAAAGCGGTAAGACATTTTTGGCATGGCTTTAAGTAGTTAGATGAGCAGTTTATTTCTAACTAAGATAGTGTAACAAATTGCATTTAGGTACCAATAGAGTGGCTGAGTGATGCTAGACTTGAGTATTAGAAAATTTTATATAATTATAAATGTAAATAGTTTCAAAAATCTTAATAAAATACTAATATAACTGCTTAAGATTAAAAAAAAAAATAAGATAAAATAAATAATGAATATATATATAACTACTAATACTATTATATAAATTAATATGTAAAAATCTACTTTGTAACAATAGAAAAGTTAACTAAAGATTTTAAGAATAATTGATAATATTTATAGTATTAATAATAAGAAAGTAAGATATAATAAAAAGTAAATTGTCATTGTAATTAGTATAAACTAAGTTTTTGTATAAAATAAATTAATAAATATTTTGAGTAGTTTGGTAAAGTTATAATGTTTTAAGTATTAGATAATATTTGTGAATAATAAAAAGTTAGTAAGTTATTTTTGTATAAGAATATGTTGTAATATGAATTTGGATCAAAAACTTTAAAAAATATTATAATTGTTTCTAATAAGTTGTCTTCTACTGATATACTTATCATTTGAAACCTGGCTCTTATAGCTGTGAAGAATTCTAAAGTCTGCTCTGTATATTAAGTCTGACTATTATTTTCTTAGTTCTTTATATAATAATTTTCTTTCTATTATTTTAAGTATATTATTTAGAATATACTTTTCTAACTTTTTATTTTATAGATACTTGCTGAAATAAGAATTAAGCAACTTTTTTTTATTTGTTTCCTTACTAGAATAAAATTGCAAATTTAAAGACTAAAGCAAATAAAAAGGCTTTATAAAATTTCAAAATGATTTAACAAAAATAGCAATAAGTACTATTTACAAAAAAGTAGTTATAAAAAAGAAATTTGTTATAAGTTCAAATTACAAATTTAGAAGATAAAGTTCAGAAGTTGTAAAGAAAAAGTTAAAGATATTTTTGTAATATTTTGTAAATAGTAATAATAATAATAAAATTTAAATTAAATATATTTAATAGTTTTTTTTTAAAAAAAACTTTGTAATATGTTTTTATAATTAATAAAGATGCTAATTTATAAAATAATAATAATTAATAAATAAATAATGTTTATAAAGTAATAATAAAATATTAGAGTTTATGAGTAATAGTATTAAAAACAACTTGTAGTTCTCAGTTTCATTATTCATAATATTATTTCAAGTAATCACTATTGTAACGATTCTAAGTAGAACTACTCTAGAATTCCTTATTCATAGAGTAGCCGATATGTTGTTAGCATAATGTAAGGTGTTACTACATTTGAAAAAGGTGTTGGATTTGGTTAATGTAAGGTGGGTATTCTTTATTACATCCTGTTTATTTTATGTTCTGTCTCTTTTATTCTATCTGTTTTAAACACATTACTTATATACTTTTTTCCTATCTGCTAAATACACTATTTACGCTCTATACACTATATATGCTATATTTACTTTATGTGCTATATCTGCTATATACACTATATATGCTATATTTGCTATATATGCTATATATGCTATGTTTACTAATTACGCTATATACCCTATATCTACTAATTATGCTATACATATATTATATCTATTAATTAATATATACTATTGTTTAATTATGCAATCGATCTTTAATAAATTATTGACAATTCTATTTTAGATCGTAACACTATTAAAATAATTTTATAAAATTTGCTCTTTGTTGTTACAAAGCTAATAAATATTATTTTCTAACTTAGCATAAATACTAAATAATTTATTTCTTTTATTTTTAAACTTTACAGAATGTTAAGCTTTTAAATTTTTTTGTTATATTAAAACTTTATTTTTTAACTTTAAATTCTTTTGATTTTAGTTTTTTGTTATATTTTTCTTTTTGTTTTCTTGTAATGCTTCTGTATTTTATTTGTTTTGCTTTGTGTTTTTGATAATTTGTCTATCAACTCAAACAATAATAATACTATATAATATAATTAATAGATACAGTATACATAGTATAATTAGTAAATATAGTATATATAATTCTATTAACAAATATAGTATAATTAATATATTTAGTAAATATAGTATAATTAATATAGTTAGTAAATACAATGTAATTAGTATAGTTTACAAATATAATATAATTAGTGTATATAGTATATTTAGTAAAAAAAAGTATATAAGTATTATATTTAAATATAAAAAAAAAGAAAGGTTTACTACATTATTATTAATTTGAATTGTATTTCAAAATTTAAGAGTAGGGTATAATATTTTAAAATTATATATAAACTTAATAGTATATTTTTTTTATAAGTTCAATTATAAAAATATTTACTAATTAAATATTTTTTGAGCTTATAAGTAAAGTTGTAAAGTAAGTTTTTGTAATTGTAATAATAGTAAAATCATTAAAATTGGTGTAAAATTTATTGATATATTAATTTTTAAAAATTAGATATAAAAATTTACTATTAAAATTCTTTTATAGTTTTTCAGAAATTAGCCAATTAAAGTTAACTTTTTTGTATAATCTTAGAAAAAATATAAAGTTTTCTGAAAAAATTCAAAATATATACAAATAGAATTTTTTAAATTAAGCATCTTAAAAATTTTAATATAATAAATAACTTATTTAAATCTATATATGATTAAATTTTGATAAAAATTAAAAATAAAAAAATTTTATTAGTAATACATTTTTAATTTCTATATAAAAATCTATTATACTATTAAAATTATATAAAAAATGATCTATATATACCCTACTCTTAAGAGTATTAACTGATTTGTAAAAAAAGAATTATTATTTAATAATATAAATTTTTGTATTATTTATCACTATTACTATATATTTGCATAATTAAAAATAAGATTAATTAGTATGTAATACTTATAATAATTTTATTGCTTATTATATAATTATTGTTATTAAATTTCTTAATTTTACTTTTAGATAAAATTTTTCTTATTTAAAGAATATAAATACAATATAATAAATTATAGCACTAGATAAAACAAATAGTGATTCTAAAAATAAAGTATTTTAAGTATCTATTAATTTAAATGCATTTGTATAAATCAATACTATCTATAATAATAATAATTATTTATATAATAATAAATTTAGCAATATAATAATTAGCATTATTCATTAAAAAAAATATATTAATATCTTCTTATTTAAAAGCTATGTATTTAAATCATATATTAATATAATATTAATTATTTTTTATTTATTTTAATAACAATGTTATATAAAATTACAAAGTAAAAAATATATATAGCAGATTTTTTATATTGATTTATTAGTGATATATTCACAAATTATAATATTATATTAATTTTTTTAATCATTCAATTGTAAAATTCTTATACTTGATTATTATAAACATAATTACAATTTAGAAATAGATTTGTAACACTTACTATTATATAATTATTTCTAAATATTATTATTTAGCACAATTTAGCTTTGCTAAAGCTCAAAAAAAATAATTGTTATAGAATTCTTAATAATTACAAAGTTGTAGTTAGTTGAATTAAAAAAAAACAAAATACTAAATATAATGTGTTTTATAATTACATGTATTACAATATAATTAATAAAGTTCAATTAAAGCTTTGTTTTAAAATTAAATTCAGAATGCATATAATTAAGTTATAAAAAAGTACAACACATGTAGCAAATTTATTTGCTCAAGTAAAAAAGTTTTTTTTAATATATATCTATTTTTAAATTTAATATATATTAAAAAAATAATTTTTTAAAAAACTTACAATTTTAAAAAAATATAAATTTATTAGAAATAATAGTATTTGGATTACAACTTAGATGTATAGAATAAGTTAGAGATTCTTGTTATAAAGCAAATGTTTTTTACCTTATTGAAACTCTTAGTAATTTAGCTAAAAAGTTTTGAATTAAATATATTAGTAAAGAAATTTATAATTTTATTAATAATAAAATAATATATTTGGATTATAAAAAGTAAATACAAATAAAGTCTCTTACTTTATTAGTTAGTAATCAAAATTAAATAGTAATATATTTAAAAAATAAAACTTTAAAATAATAAAAAAAAACTGGCTATATTTAGACAATAGATTATAATTATATTTTACAAAATGCTCATTATTCAATAGCAAAAATTATAATAAAGTTAGATTATAAATATGTAATTAGTAATAAAAAACTTAATCTTAATAACTTAATGCAAAATGTTATATCTCTTTATATTACATATATTAATATAAATACTTCAACACTATCTATAATAAATAATAAAGAAGAGGATAGTGATCCTAGTATAGTGGTTGGGTTGTCATCCTCCAAGTGGCAGGTCTAAGGTTCAAATCTACTTACGACGAAATTTGGAAATTATATCTGTGTTATGATAACTGTCTCCTGTCGATCAGTTGGCCTAATATAACTGTTACCCAGGTACACCAGGTCTGGTCCCTCTGACTTTGGGAGCTCAAGGCATCTATACAAAGTGTAACATTATATATACATAGAGGAATGTTTACTGGTGTTGCATAAGACTTCGGTACAAACCCACGATAAGACTACTGAATGTAGAAGACTAAGGACCAAGGCAACAGAAACCCACTTGAAAATTCCCAAGTAAAGAGGTAGCATGAACTTTCGACGATACCATTGGACCAGTTAAAGCCCATGAAACACCTTCATAGGAACCGAAGATTAAAACTGGACAGCAAAATATGTGTAGAGAAGCATATAACCAACCAGGCTGCTGGGTTTGCTGGAGGAAAAGGATACAGAAGTATACCATATTGGGCTATCTGAATTGGTAGTCTGGAATGAGACTGATGGTTCTGAGTTGTGGCTAGTAGAGAATGATGGAGAAGATGCCGGAAAGATGGGTATTGGGGTTTTAGTAAACTTTACAAGAATAAAATAGTATAACGTAGTAGCTAAACAGGTAACCTCTATGACTGCAAGTGTTAGGTAACTATAGCGTATTGCATAAAACTAGATCTATATGTGTAGGACATAAAGGCTCTAGTAAGTTTCCTATCAAGGATAAAGTAGTCCTAAGAAGACTGATAAGCATTAGGAACTTGGATAGGCAGTACCTTGAGATGTTCCTGTGATACAAGAAGGATTGCATATGCTGAGGGTTCAAATAGGCAAGACCCCTAATCAGCTTGCAGGTATGGCAACTAGTGTAAAACTTATATAGTAATATATAAGCAGACTACTTAAATTAGGCACCAAAAGTG
>CAJVQA010005430.1:0-16147 GCA_910591915.1 Cetraspora pellucida | reverse complement strand
GTCTAATACCAAATGAACTTATTGACATTATTGCAAATCTGTCATCCAAAAAAGTAGCTACAACACTTGTTAACAAGCTTTTACTTCATCTTAACTAACAAATTTATCACAAAATCTAGATCTCATATTGTATCTCAAGATCTATAGCTCAAACTCCTGAATATAATACACCTTCAAATGCTGCTTTACTTTTATCACATTCTCTTCTACTCAATTCTATTAGTTCAAAAATAAACTCCTAGTATATCTAATGAATTAAATATCAAACTAATCCTCTATACATAATTACTAACACTCAAATCTAAATGAGTCTTGGCCACTTCAGTTAGTTTAAATCGCAGATAAATTAGTCTGAGCTTCTATTCTTTCTATAATATTTTAAAAGCAGAATTGTACTTTATGAAAAATCTCAATTAAATATTTAATAAAGATAGTGACATGGTCTTATCATTAATATTAAAAAAAAAAAAAAAAAACCTAAAATAAGTTGCTATTTTATATAAAATAATTAAAGTTTTTAGATTTTTTTGCATTATATATATATACTTATACAATATAATCTATTAAACCTGATTCTGTCAAACTAATAATTTGTAATAACTAATAAAAAATTAATTACTATATATTATAAGTTAAATCTGATAATTTGTCAAACTTAACAACTAATATTTAAACATTAAAGATATGATAATTTAGTAAAGTAAATAAATTGTTAACTTTTAAAATAGTAGGTTATGAGTTCAAAACTACTAATAATAAAAATTTAAATAATTGTTTATAATATATAAATATTATTATAATGACAACATTTTGTTAATCAGTTAAGATAAAATATTTATAACTATAATTATATTAGTATAACTGGCAGGTCATAAGGCATATATGTAATCTTGATTATATAGAGAAATACAAACTAGTACCAAATAATGCAAATTCAAAATAAGTTTTTGTAATTATATAAATTTCTATAAAACTAAGAAAACTGAAATTTATTTAAAAAACTTAAGTAAAGAAATAATACAGATTTTTAACAATATTATTGTAAAAGCTAAAATTAGAAAACAGATATTAATATAAAAAAATAATATAGGCAAAAATTTTTAAATAAGAGTATTATAAATAAGGTTGCCAAATTAAACTAAAGAAAAAGAATATTAAATTAAACTCAATATACTAAAAACAGATTATAGTTCTTATAAGCTATCTGAATTAAAAGTCTAAAAACAAAGTAAAAATATACTAAAGTACTAAAAATATACTATAAAGTAAATACTAGAATATAGATAAACTCTACAAAAACAAGTCTTTGTTAATGATTTATAAAATAAGTAAATAGTAACAAAAAAAATCTCTAAAGCTTTACTGTTAAATATTATATTTTAAAATATATATTGGTCTAAATACTAGTTCAACAAAAAAAATATTATATTGCTTAGATAGTATACTAGTTAAGTATATACAGAAACTTTGTAGTAGTTAAATTTTTTTTTTTTGCTTTTGCTAAGATTGTTAGTTATTGGTAACTACTGCTTTTATTGTGAATTCAATTATGGTTATATAACTTGTACAAGGTTACTTCTATAACTTACTATTAATATTAAAAAAAAAAAAGGTTACTCTTATACTATACTAGCAGATAGTATACAAGCTCTCATATATCTAATTAGATGCTGTCTAATCTAACTCTAACCTTTCTGTCTGTATATTTATCAAGCTATTACATATTTCAGAGTATGTCACCTAACTGTAAGGCTCCAAGAGTCTCTCTTGCTAACTAACTACCTATATTTAATCTTTGCTAACAAAACTTGCTTTTGTAAAGTTCATCTAAACATTAGTACTAACTTCATAGCATATTTTTAGTACTTAGCTATACTCTGCTTTAGACCTTAGGCTCCCAATTCAGATAGTTTGAAAGAACTATGTCCTGTTTTTAATATCTTAAGGGTCTGCTCTTCCAAAATGTTTTTCTTCTGATTTGAGACTTTTGATGGCCTAGTTGGTAGTATCTATTATCTGAAATTTTTGCTCGCTCAATACTTTTCATATCAGTATTTATTTCCTAGATCTAGTCTTTACAGTAGTATCATTGAAGATCTGTATTATCTTTCTACTTAGATCTTCCTAAGTAGGCTCTGACTTCTCATTTCTATAGATTTATATAACCACAAGAACTTATTTTGGGTTTGCATTATCCAATGCCAGTTTGCATTTCTTTGTATAACTCCAACATTGCACAGATGTTCTATAACTTGCCAGTTATGCTAGTATAACTATAGTTACAGGTATTTTATTCTAACTAATCAACAGAATGCTGCTATTGTAATATTACTTATATATTATATAGAAGATTATTCAATTTTTTGCTATCAGTAGGTTTTGAACTTATTACCTATCACTTAGAAAGTTGACAACTTATTCACTTCACTAAGTCACTATACTCCTAGTTAAATAATTAATAGAGCAGATAATCAAAAAGTTTAAATAAATAATTTCTTAGCAAATTACAGATATAGTATTTAATATAAAACTATAGACTATTAACTCTTTTTAACAATCTCTTTCTAATGATTACTTGAACCAAACTTTTCAAAAAGCTGAATTACAGAAAAATAATATAATTAATATATTAAACTTTATGAAAACCTTTCTGAAGTACTGTATATGCATTATTAAACATTGAAATAAGTTAAAAAAAAGTTACAGCCTTGTAGTAATAGTTTAAAAAGCATTCTGAAATTATAAAAGAAATAGTTGGTAAAAGTTAAGGTTTCTCATTAAGTAAACAACAAAGTTGAATATATTAGTTTTATACAACTGTAAAACTTACAAAGAACACTCACAAGATTTAGAACTTACAAAAGCTAAAAAGTTGGTTCATTTAGTACTTTTACTCTTTTTTAAGAAAAATTTTGTAAAATTAAATAATTTAGTTTATCTTTTTCTAAAGATTAATATGTAAAATTATCAAAATAGTTAGCAGTATTTACTTTTTAAACAAGATTGTTAATAATATAGATTAGAAATAATACAGTAATACAAAATAACAATATATATGTCTTAAGCTACTAAAAACTTATCAAATACTGCCTCTGAACTAATCAGTATTCTATATTAACCTTCTATAATAAAGTCAAAGTTTTTTTTTTCCTTTTTGGTTTTTTATTTAAATAATCTAAGTAAATAAAAAAATAGTAAAGTAATTTCTATTTAATATAGTTTATAATTTTTACAAGACTGATACAGACTTATAATTATAATTTTTTGATATTTATGAATTGCAAATTTTATATTAACATAAACTTAAAATCATAACTATTTGATTTTTTGTAAATTGCAAGTTTTATACTTTTTTTTTTCTTATTTATCTCTTTTTTCTTATTTATTTCTTGGTTTGTATTTTTTATTATTTATTATTATACCTCTATTTTTTTTTATATATAAAATCTTTTTTTTTGTTTTTTTTTTGTTTTCCTATAAGAAGACATCATCAGATTGGTAGTATTTTATTGTAAAGTAGCAGTCAGATAAGCAGTCTATCTTTGTTTGAAGTAGTGTGACATATCACACTTAGATACCAATAGCAGTGTTGTCATGTGAACACTTTTGGACACTTTTGGACATTTTTTAAATTAAAATTACTCAAAATTTTATTAAGATAATATATTTTAATTTTTTTATAAATGAATCCAGCACCTAAAAAAATATATAATTATATATATTTTTAATATACTTTATTAATTATTTAAACTTTGAACATAGACTTGGACAATTTTGAACAATCTTGGATGTTGGATATTTTACATAATATGGACACGTCTAATGTACAACACTGCCAATAGGATGGCTATGTAATGCTAGACTTAAGTATTAGAAAAAAATTTTTTGTAATTTGTATAGTATTAAGAATTCTAATAAAATATTAGTATAACTGCTTAAATTAAAAAAAAAAATAAACTCTAGAGCAGAATATTTAAATAGGCAACCAAAAGTTGCATATATGGCTAGCTGTATTCTTATTGCTGTAAAAATAGTTATAACACTAATCTTAATATATATTAAAAAATAACTATTATGAAGTATAATTTTTAAGCAAAAAAAAAATTACTTAAACATTAAATATTTATAAGATATTAGATTTGATAAGTAAAATAAACTGATTGATTGGCTTAAATTAGCTTTTATATAACATATTATAAATAAAAGAAATAAATTTAACTAATTATATTTGTTTATAGTTATATAGCTAATAGGTTATTAGTATTTCAAAATAATAATTTGTCAAAAATCTGCTATTATGCATACTTATTTAAACAAATTATACTATATTATACTAATTTAATATTTTATATTATTTAAAAATTAATCAATTAAGTTGTATTAATTTTAAATAATCTAATTAGTTATTTGATTTTTAAAATAACTAATAATTAGTTATTAGTTATTTGGATTATTTGAGTTATTTTAAATTATTTACTATTTTTTTTTTTAATCTTAAGCAGTTACGCTAGTACTTTATTAAGATTTTTAAAATTACTTTTGCAATTACAGTATATAAATTTACTTATCAACTAAGTCTAGCATCACCTGGCTACCTATAAGGTACCTAAGTGCAGCCTGCTGCACTACTTCTAACAGAAGTAGGCTACTTGTCTAACTACTTAAAGTCTATAGTAAAAGGGTCTTCTCCCTTTCATGACAAGTTCCAATATTGTCTTTCTACTTTCATTAACCTTTTCGCATCGTATTCTTCAAACCTGTTCATAAAATATGTCTCATGCTGTCTTTGCCACTGTCTCTATGAACTGCTGTCTTGTCTTCGTATTTAAGAGCTATGTTAGTCTGTCTTGTGTTTTTTTCGGGATCAGGCTTTTAATTAATGCTTCTCTCATCTCTATTTCTTCTGCTTCATTTTTTCTGAAGAGTGCTATGTATAGTACATATAGTGGGATGTGAGTTTTTTCTTCTTCCTTCAACCCTTTTTAGGCTGTTGCAATAGTCACTTTTTGGATTCGTTTCTACAGACTTCATTGTTCTTTGCATGATGCTAGATGTGACTGTGTTTCTTTAACTATATCTTGACATACTTGACACTCTGTTGTTGTGTATATGTCAGGTCTTCTTCTGTTAAGTTCTTCTAGGATTGGAAGTTTATCTATCATACACTTTATAAATACACATCTTCTTCTACTACCTCTTTTCATTGTACAATGCACTCCTTTAGTCATTTTTAACCTTTTTCAAAATTGTGTCCAGTCATAAATTATGACTTCTGTTTTCAGTTCTAACTTTCTGATTGTATTTGTTTCTTTCCATTCTGCTTTTAATCTTGCATTTGTTATCAGTTTGCATAACAATTTTGCAGATATGTTAGTTCATTTATTTTTCTACTCTAGGCAGTACTCTATCTCTTCACAACTGACTTTTTCTATTTGTATTATTTTTTCACTTATTGTTCTTTTTTTTGCAAGACTATCAGCTTTGCCATTCTATTTGTTTTTGTTATGACTTTTAACTTTCACTAACTCTATCTGTATACTCTTTGTGCTAATAAGGTCTATAATCTTCGTTATCTATATTACATTTTTCTTTTTAAGAACTTTCATTCTATCTATTTGCTCTAAACCTCTGCTAATGTTTCTAATTGCAATATTACTGTCTGTATATATTTCTACTTGTCTTTCTCTTAGTACTGTTAGGATTGCTGCCATATTGCTACTAATTCTGCTGTTGTCGATGTCATTCATCCTTCTAGATCTAATGATATTTCTTCTTCAGGCCACTCTTGTGTTTCATTTGTTTGGACCCATCCTATTCCCATACTACTGCCTTGTGTTTCTTCTTTAGTCTTTATATTTGTAGTGCCATCTGTATATATAATATATTTGTTTTTGTTTCTCGATAGATTTCTTCTTAGCATCTTTAGAATTTCATATTTGATATTCTTATTTAGTTTTTGTCTCTTGATTATTTTTATTTTTAACCCTTCAAGCATCATTAGTCCTTCAAGCTGCTGTTTATTGTTTTTCAAGCTTTCTGTTTCTGCTTTTCCTATCAACTGATCCATAGCTATTTTGATCTTGCTACTTCTTTTTTCCATCAACATGTCAGGAACTACTCTAATTTTGTTATTTATTCTTATCCATTGCCAGCAATCATCTTTTTTCTGTTCTTTTTTTTCTGCACATCCATTACATCTGCTAATTTCTGTTGCTGTTTCGTTCTCTTTATTTTGCATTTGCCAATGTTCTAGTAAAACCTTTTTCTTTTTCTTCTTTATTATCTTTTCTAGCTGTCTATCTTCTTGCATACTGTATATTATCTACTCTTTTCTTCTTTTATCTTTTGACATGGCCCTTCATACCATTTTCATTGCTTGAGAATTATGTCTGTTTGTTTTAAAGTGTTCTTTAATTCTTCTGCTCATTGGTTCTTCAAGCACTTTGGACTCTATTTCTTTAAACCATTCTGCTTTTTTTCCTTTACTTGAGCATTCGCAAAAGTTCTTAAATTGTTGTCATGTAATCAGCTTCTTGCCTTTTATGTCAAGCAGTTGGTTTAGGTAAATTAAACCTGCTTCATTTATCTCTATTATACTTCTTTTTCATAACTGTGTTTCTAAAAGTTTTTTTATTTTAGTACCATATCCAAATATTTTCCAAAGGTTACTTTTCATTCTTATGCTTATTCCTAGCTCTTTTGCTTTTATTACTGTCAGACATGCTAAGTTGTTCTTCCACCACATTTTGTTAACTAGTACTTCTTCTACTTTCCAAATATCTTCTATCAAACCTGCTCTTTGACAGTCTTGTGTAATTCTTAGCTTCATTAACTGACCTAGGCTGTCTTGTCTGTTCAATCTTAACAGCAAACCACTCACTTGCTTTATTACTAGCTCTTGTTGTAGTGTTCTATACCCACCAAGATCTTTATATTCTATTACGCAATTTTCTATTGTTTTTTGCAAGCTGCTTTTTTCTTTTGCTAAACATATTATTGGTTGATGTATTTCATATATTCCCTTTTTTGAAATTTTTATTAGCTGAAGTATATAGCTTAGTTTTGGGATTATTACTATATTGTTTATATATATGATTTGGCTTGTTGTCATTTTTTTGTACTTGAAGTCTTTTATTATCTGACTAACTATTCCTTTAGCTTTTCTTTTAACTAATACTTCTTGCATTCTGTTGTTCAGCCATATTCCAAGTAATTGAACAATTTTGTTTCTTGGCTCTTCTTTTATATTGCTTTTGCTAAAAGCTATTTCTCTTTCTTCTCTTTTAACCTTTGTGTTCATCACAAGCAGCTTTGATTTTGATCTATTAATCTCTATGTTATTTATTTTGAAAAACTTTTCAGCTATTTTTAGAATCTTTAATAACTAGTCTTTGCTGTTTGCAATCCATGTTGTATCATCTATATATGCAATTGCTGCTTGACAGAACCTTATAATATTGTTACATTGCATTCCTTCTTTAATTTGTTGCTCAACTGTATATTCTAGACTTTCATCTTCTTGTACTCTTTCTAGCAGTGGATTGTAGAAAAGGCACCATATCAATGGTAATATTATTTCACCTTGATCTATTCCATCTCTTACTGTTACTTCTTCCATTAAGCCATAGGCTGTAATTATCCTTAATTGTCTTTTATGAAAAGATTTAAGATGTATTTTATTGTTCTTCTAGGAATTTTGACTTTTCACAATGCCATTTCAAGACTTTTGAGTAGAACTGAGTCAAATGCCTTCTTTATATCTTGTAGAAGTATCCATACTTCTTTGTTTTTTTCTTTTGCCACTTCTATTATTATGTTAAGGATATGCACTGGTTGCTCTGTTGAATTTTCTGGTAGACCTGTATAATTTGGTCCCTTAAGCACTTCTCTTTCTATAAACATCTTGGCCAGCCTTTTTGTTATCACCTTTGTTATTACTTTTCTAAATGTTTTGATCAGAGCTATTGGGCAAATATTGTTTAAGCTGTATCTCTATTCTATGTCTTTTGGTATTGGATAAACTTGCACAATTTTTCACTTGGTTGAAATCTCTCTTCTCTCCAAACAAAGATCAGCAAAGGCTCTAAAGACTTCTTGCGTTTTCTTTCCTACTCGTTTGATTAGTATGTAGCTTATACCAGATATGCCTGGGCTGTTCCTATTTTAAGTTCTCTTAGTACTTCTTCTTATTCTTTTTCTTTAATACTTTCTTCTAACTCCATATACCATTCCTCTTTGATGCATTCTTGTGGCTTGTAGATTTCTTTCCACCTTTCTGACATTTTTTCTAATTTTGTATCACTCATTCTAAATTGTTTTTTGTAATATTTTGCTACACCAATCTTAACTAACTCTGGTTCTATTATTAAGTTTGTCAGTTCTTCTTCTTGTTCAATAATTCTGTCAAGTGTTATCTTTTTGTAGTGCTTGTTTAGCAGACTGGCTACTATTTTTCCTTGATCTGATTTAATCATTTCACATCTTTTGTCTATGTTCTTTTTTATTTGTTTTTTTTGATCTTGTTCCCATTCTTTTTTTTTCTTCTCTTGTAACAGTTTCTGCTAACCTTTCATGTTCTCTATTCAGACATTTGACTATTGTCTATGTAATTTGGGCAGTCTTGCACCCTCTTTTCCTCTTATTATTTGTAGTCTCTTATTTATTTCTGTTTTTTTTCTTTCATTACTTCCTGCCCTTCTCTTGTTTTTGCTTGTTTAATTAATCTTTGTAGCTCTACAATGTTCTTTTCTTGGTATCGCTTCTTTTGGTTGTTTCTTCTATTTGTCAGTATGTTGTATATCTTTTTCTTCGGCAAATGCTTACTCGCTGCTGTGATGATTGCTTCTTCTAATATATTCTATATGCTGTTTATATTATTTGTTTCTTTCATTTGAATGTTCTTTAGCACCTCTTTGACTTCTAACTGCTTCTGCAGCTCTTGTGTATATTTTTTCCAGTTTTCTTCTTTTGCTTGGTCATATAGATATACTGTTCTCGATTGTCTTTTTCTTTTGACTTCAGCTTTGCTGTTTCTTAATATCATATGTTTAATCTATATTTCTGTTTTTACTATTTTGTGGTTACTTTCTGTAATTCCTTCTGCATCTTTGATTTCTGCCTTCTGTAGACCAGAGGCCAGTTCTTCTAATACCCATATGTAGTCAATTTTTTTGCTGCTTCTCCATTTGACCATATAAATTCTTGATCTGTTGGATGCATGTCCCTGTAACTGTCACTAAAATTCTGTTTTTTCATTCAATTAAAAATTGGCAGTCTTTTAAAATTTGCTGCTTGTAGATGTTGTCTGTCCAGTACGTTATTCGCTGTGTGATTAAAATCACCTAAAATAACTATTTGTGTTTGTCTTTTCTTTTTGGTGACTATTTCTACTATTTTTTGTTGAATGTTTTTTTCTGCTACCTTGTCACTTGGTAGTATATAAACTCCTAAAACTACTAACTCTAATTGCTTGAAGTATAGTATAAGTTCTATCATATATTTATTTATCTTTTTGACTGCACCTATATGTTTTTCCTATTGTTCATTAATCATAATGCCTATACCCGATCCTTTTTTTTTGTCTTTTGCTGCACTTGACCAAAACCCTACATATTTTCTATTTGTTGTCTGCATTAAGAAATTCCCTTCTCTTTCTGTAAGATTTGTTTCTGTAATACCTAGTATTGTGACTTTTTCTTCTTCTGTCCAGTTCAGCAAACTGTCAAGTTTCTATCCTTTGGTTTTGAGTCTATTGACATTGTGATATGTGATTTTAATCTTCTTTCTTCCTTTTTTCCATTTTTCTTTTAATTGTTCTTGTATTGTCTTTGCAGTTTCTTCTCTTTCTTTTTCTTTTCTTCTTTTACTTTTTTCTTTTGGATGAGGTTGTATTTTCTTTTTCCTGTTTTCAAACTTTCTTCTTTCATCTTGTAAAAACTCTCCTATCTCCTTATCCATATTTATAAATTCAACTAAGGTGCCTTTAGAAGCGATTGGTCATGCCTTCCCCTATCGAAACACTTACTTTCTCTAGTTTTTCTAGTCTTTCTAAGATTCAGCCTAGCATATCCTCTATATATGTGTTTTTTTCTTACTAATATGTCTTATCTTTCTTTTCTCTTTTCTTTTGGTTTTCTTCTTTTTCTTTATCTATACTTCTGTATCTTCTTTGGTTTTTAATATTATATCTTAGACTGTTGTTTTCTTCTTCTATCCTTTGAGCTTTTGGTATTGGGTCTCTCTAATTATTCTTCTTGTTCATATATGTTCTGTTCTATTAACTTCTTTCTCTACTTTCATCTTCTTCTGTATCAGAAGTTTGGCTTAATCTATTCTAACTTCTTCCTCTTCTATCTTTGAAATTTTCTCTTCTTCTGGGCTCTCTTTTTCTTTCGTTAACCTAGTATATCTAAAAATTGTTGTACATAATTGATTTTAATTGTGCTACTTTTATGTCTTCTTCTGTTGCAAACATAATTAGTGCTGTTCTTCTTTGGTTTCTATTTCAGTTTGGTGAAATATATACTGACTTTACTTCTTAGACATCACAATAATAAGACTTCTGAAGCATTTCCAGGTAATTTTGTTAGTTTGGCTGTATGTTTTCTTTGTCCTTCTCTTGCTTCATAATCTTCTCTTTCTCTTGTTACTCTCATCAGCTTATTGTTATCTGCTGATAATGACTATAGAATATCTTCTTCTTCTATGTTTTGTATTTGTACTATTGCTAATGCTTTGTACTTGAACCTTTTGATGCATACTATCTGCACATTTTTAATTTTTCTGCAAATAAATTCTACTTTTTTTTTGTTTATATTAGCTGATAGGTCCCATATTGTTAGATTGGTTACATTGTTACCAAGTCTTTCTTCTTTCTCATATTTCTTATTATATGATTCTTTTCCATTAGTGCCTACTTTAATCTTCTCTTTTCTGGATCTTGATACATGTTTTCCTTTATCTTGATGTTTTTCTTTGTAATCTTTGAGTTCTTCTTTTTTTCTTTCTTTCTCTTTCTTCTCTTCTGGTATAATCTTGTACCAATCACTCTCTTTTCTATTAATTCTTTGTATTGCTTCCTCTCTGCCATAATTGCAGTCAAACATCACTTCTATCTACAGATTTCCTCTCTTGAATACTTCATCGATGTCTTTCACATGTGTATTATTTTTTAAAGACCATCTAATAAACTTAATATGTTCTTCTTTTGTTTCTTCAGAGACCTCATATGCTAGTATATTGGCAATTAAGCTATTGTTTCGATTACAATTTCTTCTGCTTGGTGCCCATATACTTTGTTCTAATGCTATTTCTACAATGTCGATTTCTTCCTCTGTTTCTTGCTTTCTTCTTTTTTGTTTTTGTTTTTCTTCTTCTAGTGTGTTTTGTCTTGATTGCTTGCTATTCATTTCTATATCTTTTTATTTATTCATTCTTTTTTGTTCTTTGACTTCTTGTTTCTGGGCAGTAGGTTTCAATATAACTTTATTGTTAGCTTCTGTACTTACCTCTGTCCCTTTCTCTTTTTGTGTTATATTAATTTTCTCTTGTTGTTTTCCTATGTTTCTAAGTTCTTTCTTTGTAGTTCTCCTTTTTTCTTGCTTCTGTTCAGTGCTTTCTTCTTGAATTATTCTTTCTATTTTTTGTTGCTTTTTGTTGTTGCTGTAATTGTATTGTATTTGTTCCTTTTCTGCATTCTGATTTTTTGTGATTATATCTAGTTTCTTTTTGGGTTGTTCTTCCTTGGCTTTTTTCAGTATTTTTCTTGTTAATTATAAAAGAGCTATCTCATATAGGTCTTGTTCTGTTAGTATTGCTACAATTTTATCTTCTCTATCTGGTACTGCATATGTTTTGCCTGCCTCATTAAAAAAGACTTTGTTATGCACACTACTTATTGCCCAGTATGCTCTTCTTATAAAAATGATTTGTAGGCTCTCTCTATATTTTTGTACTATGCTTTTGTCCATTTTGTGGCTTATTTTTCTAGAATGTTCTGTCATATGCTTTGCTATATCTTGTTTACCTATTGTTCTATCGATGTTTTGTCTATACTATTTGTTTAACTATTTTGCATGTGTCTGTTTTGTCTAATCTGTTACATGTTACTTGTGTAATATAAACAGATCAATGTATATGATCAATAGCTATCTCCAAAATTTCTATTTGTTTGCTAAATTTTCCAAAGAAACTTGAGTTTTCCTCTATTATTGCTTTGCTAGTGCCTGTAGTATTTTCTGTTACTAAGCTTAATTAATGCTCTTCTTATTGCTGTCTCTTTTCTTTAGTGCTATTTGTAACCTTTTTTACTGCTAGTTATGCAGAAAATCTATTTTCTTTTCTACCAATTTCATGTCTAAGTGATCATCGGGAAGAGTGTGTGTATTTATATTTTTGAAAAATGATTATTTACTATTTCTAATTTGAGAAGTTTTGTCAAATCTAAGTAAAAAAACTTAATAAAAAATAATATTAAAAAAATAGATATTAAGATTTGAATAAACTTTACAAAAATAAAAATAATACATATAATATAGTAGTTTAACAGATAATATTTGTAATTGCAAATGTTAGTTTGATTATAATATATTATATAAAATTAAATCAATTATATATAAAATATAAAAAACTTGATAACAATGCTTTAAAAATAAATTGTATAAAACAAAATAGATATTTTAAAAATACAAATAAGCATTTAGCACTTTTTGACTAATATATGTATTAGAGATATTTTAGTAATACAATAAGAATTGCAGTACAGAGATGCAGTGACCTAGTAAAGTAGTCAGGTTGTTAACCTTCAAGTAGCAGATCCAAAGTTCAAATTTCAGTATTGATAAAAATTTAAAAATTCTCTTTGTGTTATGGTTAACTGTCTCTCACAATTGGTTGGAATAAAACATCTGTTACCTATATCACACCAGCATGACTGATAGGTTACATAATATTTGTGCAACAATCACATGACATTGTCCTTTGAGACAAAGTCTGTGGTTATATAAAAGAATGCAAACCAATACCAGATAGTGCAAATCTATAATAAGTCCTCATAACTATGTAAATCATAGGAACCAAATGAAGAAAGATAAAAGCCTACTTAGAAGACCTGAGTAGAGAAATAGCCTGAACTTTTAACAGTGCTACTGTAAAGACTAGACCTATGAAATGAAGCTAGAACTTGTAAAACTAGGCAAATATGCAGGTCTTTAAGAAGGGACTAAATGAACCAACCAGACTGCTAAAATTTTCAGATTTTAAAGGAAAAAGTTATATGTCAGCAAACATGTAAACCAGAGGTGTATAGTTATGATCTGCCTTTTTAGACTATCTGAGTTGGCAGCTTAGTAGAACTTAAATTAAATACCAAAGTAATAGGGATATGTTATAAAGTCAGTACCAGAGTTGGGATGAACTTTACAAGAGCATAGCAGTTTAATAGTATGTTCTAACCATCAGTGTTGGTATTGGCCATAGTGATATCAGGTTAGCTGTAAGAATAAAATATAGAAGATTCTAGAAGATTTAGTACAAGGTCAAAGGTTTTTTATATGAGTAAACTGCTTTAAAGACTTAGTGATTATAACATATTTTTACTAGTATTAGCTGAGGTTGTTTGTAGGCAAAGGTAGGTGAGTAGATACAAAAACTAGAATAGTTAAATAGAGAATCTACAAGCAGGTTTTAGGTATGGCAGCTAGTGTAAAACCTTCAGGCAGACTACTTAAATTAGACAATGACTAAAGTTGTATAAGTGGCTAATTGTATACTTTTTTCATGATTGCTTTCTGTAGTTGTAAAGCATCCATTAGCCAAATATACTACTAATAAAATCCTAGGTCACAAGTACTCATCTTAATATTTAAAAAAAAAAAAAAAAATTGTAATACAAAAAGTTTAAATAAGCAATACTTATAGTTAGATTGCAAATATAATAGCTAATATAAAACTATAAATAAACTATTTAAATTAAATATCAAAAATATACATATAATTAGAGATAGCAGATATTTTAAAACACAATCTTAAAAATTATGATTGTTTGATTTAAATCTGTTAAAAAATGTTTTAATACATTATAATATTATTTAATAAAATGCAAAAAACTTTTAAGAAATATTAAAAGCTTAGAATCAAGATTCTTGTTTAAACAAAGATATATGATTAGATAAATTAAATATGAATAGTATATTAACAAAGTTTTTTTATTTAGCTAATATTTCTTTTATAGCTATTAAAAATTTTTTTTAAGAGAAATTTATAAAGCTGTATAACATTAATTTTTTTTTTTTTTTTTGGTATTAAGGTGACCTCTTTGGTCTAAGCTTTTTATTAATACTTATAGCAAGTATATGTTTTATATAGACGTATCTATAATGAACTATTAGATGAGTGTACAACTGGCTACATGTGTAACTTTTCTATATTACCTATTTAAAAAGTTTGCCCGAAGGTTTCTTACCAGTTGCCATACCTAACACCCCTGCTTAGGTGTTCTATTTAAACCCTCTGATCTAATCCTAGTATTAATTTCACCAGATTACAGACCTGGATCTATTCGTATTTGACTATAGGACTATAATCCTTAGACTATTTTTATCCTCAAGGTAAACCTACCAGAGTGAGCTGTATTTCCTTTTACCACTAACCTGGTTTGATTCTATGGCTGAGACCAACACTTGCAGTCAGAGTTATCCCTTAAACTGCTATTACTCTTGTAAAGTTCATCCAAATCCTGATACCTATCTTTCCAACTTCTTCTTTATCATCTTCTACTAGCCACAACTCAGAACTAACTAACTTCCCAAACTCCCAATTCAGATGGCCTGATATGGTATATTTATGTATCCTTTTCTTCTGACGATTCTGGCAGCCTGGTTGGTCATATGCTCCTCTACACATCTTTGTCATTCAGTTTATCTGACAGTTTCTATAAAGGTGTTTCATAGGCTTCTATTAGTTCAATGGCACTATTGAAAGTTTGTGCTATCTCTTTACTCAGGATTTTTAAGTGAGTTTCTGTTTCTTCGGTTTCTTAGCCTTCTATGCCTAGTGGTCTTATCATGGGTTTGCCTGAAGCCTTATACGACATCAGTTTTACATTCCTCTATGTACATGTACTATGTAACATTACACTTTGCATAGATGTCCCAAGCTTCCAATATCAGGTGGGACCTGACTTGATGTACCTAAGATTACAGATGCCCAAAACCCAACTGATCAGCAAGAGACAGTTACCATGATACAGGTATAATTTCCAAAATTCATCATTCATAGGAATTGAATCTTAAACCTGCCACTTGAGGATTGACAATCTATCCACTTTACTAGATCATCACACCTTGCTGTATAACATTATATTAAAACTATATATTTATATTATATTAGCTTTAATTAATGTAATTTAACTAATAATTTGCTAGATTTTAAATATCAGATTGAAAAACAAAATTTAAATACAATTCTAAAAAAAGTACCAAATATTATATTAGTATTAGAAAATAGTCAAATGTTTGATAAGAATTTGTTATAAATTTTATTTTCTGCCATCTAATTATAATTTTTTATAATACTATTTATTTTAAATTTTAGTTGCATATTGCAAATTTTATTTATTATAAGTTCAAATTTATAATTGAAATTATTGGTCTTTATAAGTTTGTCAATATTGTAACAGATAATGCAAGTTTTATATAAACTGTCTATAAATTGCTAAATAAAGATTATCTTATTTAGTATATTTATATTGTAATGCATATACTAGAAATTTTCTAATTAAATATATATTAAAGTTTAAATAGACAAACAAATTAATAAACTATAAACTATATAAAGCAAATTATTTGTTTTTTCTGATTAAATTACTAAGCAGAATCAATTTTATTAAATTAATTAAAGAAGTACTTTAGTTTAACCTGTTGAAACTCAGTAAAGAACCTGCTTAGATGTAGTTAAATTTATACTTTGATGCAAGTTAAAAATTTAATAACAATTATACAACCTAAAATTAGTAAAAAAATTACATATTGTTACAGTACCGTGGCCTTCTTAACAGCAGTACTATAACAACAACACGGCTACAGGGATCCTTTACAGGTTTATAGCGGTGTCCAAGAGGTAAGTATAATTCCTTAGTCTGTAAGAAACT
>CAJVQA010005429.1:0-16149 GCA_910591915.1 Cetraspora pellucida | reverse complement strand
TGTAACCACAACCTTGTTCCAAAGGACAATGTCATGTGACCTGTTACACAAATGCCCCATGACCTACCAGTCATGCTAGTGCGACCACCATTACAGATATCCTAACCCAATCATTAGTAACAGTTGCCGTAATACGAATATTACATAGATGATTATCCAAATTTTTGCCATCGATAGAATTTGAACACCCAACCTACCACTTGAAGGGTTGACAACCTGACCACTTCACTAGGTTGCCACACCCTTGCTTAGCATTATGTGATCATGCTTAATTATATAATTTCATATTTAAAATTTAAATAAAATAAAATATGCATGATTTGAAATCATGTATATTAATGCATACCTATCAGATAAATTCTATCAATTTTTTATTTTGATTCTATATTCATATAAAATCAAAATAAAAAATTTTGATTAAATTTGGCTAGGTAAGTGTTAGATAATCTTTATTTAAATTTTAGGTATCTTTAAAAAAAAAGCTGCAGCTAAATGTTTTTTAACTTTTAATGAATATTTCTTAACAACTACCTATACAAATTCAATAATTTTTTCTTACTTTAATTCTATAAACTCTATATTAAAATAAAAAATTCATTAAATTTTGGATAGATAGTTGTTGATAAATCTTCACTTAAAGCTTAGAAAAGAAAATTTTTGCTAATTTTTAGTTCTTTGTCTAAAGTATTATAATTTTCTAAAATATTTCTTGATAATTATTAAACCAAATTTAATAATTTTTTTATTTTTATTTTACAAAAGTATAGGATTAAAAAAATAAAAAATTACAAATTTGGTCAAGTAGTTATTAAAAAAACTACACTAAAAGTTTAAAAAATTTTAAAAATTTTGAATGATTGCTAAATTTTGATTGGTTATGCAAAATTTTTTGGTTAGTAATACTAGAACAATTGTGTGGTATGATAATTTCAAATTGTGCAATATTTATATACATATTTATATTATTATAATTTGAACTATTACTGTATAATATAATAATATGAATTTAAAGAAATTTAATATTTATTATATATATATTTAAAAGTACTAGTTTTTTTAAGTAATATGACAATATAGTGGGTCTTTTTAAAGTATATTTACTAGTAGATTTGTAGGTATAAATTTTGTATAATAATGTATTGTATTAAACTGTATGTATATACTAACTTGAAAGTAAAATAATAAATATATTATATGATAGAATAAATTTAGAAGCTCTTATAATATATTTTTTATTTTATTTCCAAATTAGTATATGTATATAGGTTAATACAATACATTATAATACAAAATTAGTACCTACAAATTTACTAATAAATTCAATTTGAAAAGGCCAAGTAATTTGTTATAATAGTAAATATATTAAAAAATATATAGCTTGTCCCAAATATAATAAGCAAAGAAACAAATTATTTATTTATTTAATATAATGACTAATTACTAGATATATTAGAAATTATTAAAAACTA
Organism: Cetraspora pellucida; assembly: GCA_910591915.1. Lineage (NCBI taxonomy): Eukaryota > Fungi > Glomeromycota > Glomeromycetes > Diversisporales > Gigasporaceae > Cetraspora > Cetraspora pellucida. The sequence goes on along the minus strand of CAJVQA010005429.1, from coordinate 14,680 downwards.
TTTGTTCTTAAGAAAAATTAGAAATTTTATTTGCTGTTATGATATTAATCTTTTTAATTTTTTCAACACCAACTCTCTCATTAATTTATACACTTTATTTGTTTTTTTAATTCTTTTTCTTAAATTTAAATATGTAATAAAATTAGTTTATTGTATACTTTAGATGTTGCATTTTTTTTGGTTTGGTGTTTGCTTAGTTTTTTCTCAACTTGACATTTAAATTCTTGTGAAAACTTGTACTAGCTCCTAATTACCTCTCACTTTGCATTGGATTTATTTTTTTTTATATATAAAACCTTATTAAAAAGTTGTACTAGAATTGAAATGTTAACATTGTTATTAGTATTAACACTATTATTGTCAGAATTATAATTATTTCTTATAATAGGAGTATTTAATTCTTTAATTAAAGATTTTATTTTCCTGGTCATGATAGCAGTAGATGTAGATGCAGGTATAGCAGTAGTAGTAGTAGATGTTGGTACAGATATAGCATTAGTAATAATGATAAATATAAGTGCAGAAGATATAATAGCAGTAATAGTAGCAAATGTTGATAAAGAAGATATAGTAGTGGTAATAGTAATAGATGTAGATGCAAGCATAATATTAGTAGTAGATGTGGGTACAAGTATAATATTGATAGTAGTAGTAGATATAGGTGCAAGTAAAATATCAGTAGTAGGTGTAATATTAGTAGTAGTAGTAGATGTATATGCAAAAGATTTGATAGCAATAGTAGTAGCAGATATTGGTGCAAGTAATATAGTGAAGATAGTAGTGATAGATGTAGGTGCAAAAGATTTGGTAGCAGTAGTAGTGCCAGATATTGGTGCAGAAGATATAGTGGTAATAGTAGTGATAGATGTAGATGCAGATATGATATCATCAGTAGTAGATGTAGGTCAAATGTGTTACTAGTAGTATTTGTTATAGATGTGAAAGATATAATAGCAGGAGATATAATGGCAATAGTAATGATAGCTGTAGGTGCAGAAAACATAATAGTGATAATAATAATAGATGTAAGTGCAGAAGTGATATTGGTAGTAGTTGTAGATATAGAAATAGATAAAGTTGTAATATAATTATTAGTTTCAGAGTTCATTAAAAAATCAATAAAGCTGGCTTGTCAAAAGATTTAAATGCTTATTTCAGAACTATTACTTTCTGATATTTTTTAATTATTACAACATAATGAACCTTGATCATTACAATATAATAAATCTTGATCATTACAATATATTAAACAATAGATTCAAAATTTAATGTATTGTCTATAGAAAATATGTTTATAACTTAAAAGTGTTACAGACTCTTTAAGAGTTGGGTTAATATTAGATTGACAGACAAAGCAAAGGTCTCATTTGTGTTGTTACAAAGTAGATTTTAGTATAATATATTATAAAGTAGTATTAGTAATATATATATATATTCATTATTATATTTTTTATTATATTTATTATTAGTTATTAGTTAGTTGATAGTTATATTATATAGTAAATAGATAAAAGAATCTTAATTAGCTATTAAAAATATAATACAATCACATGATACTAAGTAACATTTGTGATATTACTATCATTTTACAAACCCCAAATATTCTTGTACAAGTTTTATATATTCTAGCATCAAATTACTGTACTAAATGTCATAGTACAAGAATCTCAAGTATCTCTGACATGAACCCCAAGTGTTTCTGCATAAATCCCAAGTATTTCTGCATAAATCTTAAATATCTTTGCACAGATCCAAGTACCTAAATACAAGCCCTAAATGTTTTAAGCATGAATAACAAATGATATAAACAATATCTCAAGTTGCCTCTGCACAGTTCTTACTATCTTAAGCACAGTATCATTTAATGTTGTTTGAATCTCTATTGTCCCAAGTACAATGATATCTAATATTGTTTGAACTCCCATTACTCTAAGTACAGTATCAAGTAATGTTGCTTAAATCTTTACTATCTCTGCTAAGTAAAAAAATATATAAAAGGTACCTTTTTTCCTTTCTTGCTAATTCTAAGTTCCTATACTTTAACCTAAACCTTTCTATCTTTACCTCTAACTTGTAAAAAGTGATATTTTCTCTTTAGAATAATTTTTACAAGCAAGGTTGTTATTGTATATTTATTTAATAAAAGTTAATCTATATACTGTTACTATCTTAAACTATTTGTCTGCTACTGTGTAGTAAAATAAACTACTACACCTCCATCCTATATATTTGCAATAGTCAATTATTATACTAGGTGATCTTTTTACTTGGTTGTATTATACCAAGAAGGCTACAATTCTATAACAGTATATATTAATATTTGCTAAAACTTCTATTAATTTTTTATACAAAAGAATTTTATAAAGAAAATTTCTAAATTGACATATTTTTTTTTAAAAAAAAAAAATTGATTTAATGTCCAATTTATTAATATTCACAATTTTCATAAAGATGTCATTTTTATCTTTACCTTTACATAATAAAATCTGTTAGTATTACATAAAATATGTCAATATTATATTAAATGTTGTAAATAGATTTACATAAATTAAAATAAATTAAATAAGCAGATAGTTAAAAATTACATGCTTATGATCTAATTTCTGTTATTGTTAACTCTTTTCATAGATCACTGAAAAAACAAAAAAGTAAACAAAATTGGTACTAAAATATTAAACATATTAATTAAAATAGAACAAAAGATACTTAAAAAGAGAAAAAATAAACTCTTAGAACATCTAAGACCTATTCAATATAGCCAAAAGACAAAGAACCTCAACTACTAAACTACAAAACTTCAAAACTTCCCTTAACACTGACTTAGTACTGCTATCTTTATAGATGAATTTCTACAGGACTTCAGTTCAACTAAACACCCAAGTTATACCAGTTATATCCTAAGCTCCTTTAAATAAAAATCTAAAGAAAATGTAAAACTAGAAACAAACTTCCTTTTTTTAAAAAAAAATAAAACTAATAACTCTAACTCTTTTGTTTCCTTTACATTCTATTCTCATCAAAAAAATTTAACAAAAAGTGAACAACTCAGTTTACCTCTTACAAAATCTCAAATGATGCCACATACTACAGTCACCAAAACAAACATGCCCAAACCAATAAATATTCCTATGCCTCAAAACTTCATTATTACATTATCTGATCCATCATACTCAGCATCTGTACCTAATAGTTTCATTCCAGAAAACAATCCATAAAACCCTGAACCAATTACACTTACAGAAACCCTATCAACTTAATCAACCTCTATGTTACCTATGCATATTGACAACATGAACACCATCTTTAATACTTCTAAAGATTATCAACAAGTTACCAAGCAATCATACAGAAAAGCACTAAAATCCAACTTATCAAAAACAAAAAACAACACAACTTTTAATTGGTATAATTCAGTAACTAAAGCTCTTATTGCAATATGAATACTCAACTTTGATCTTCAAACTTGGAACAATGATAAAATGATTGAAGTCCTTAATAACAGACAACAACTTTTGGAATTTTTTACTTACAAAATCCAAACTATTCCTCTAAATTATAACATTCTATATGCTATTAACCAAAATTCAATTATCTAGATATAGCATTCTTTCATTCTTTTACAAAAACAAAAGCTATAGCCCTACAACATCAAAAAGAATTTAACTCACTATACCAAATCACTCTTGAAAAATACAAAAAATTACACAATGCTATTTTGATCAACAAAGTTAATAGAAACCAAATCTACAAGAAACTCAAAATCAAACTTGCTTTAGATTATATTAGAAATCTAGATTTTCTTATAACAAGTCCCTATAAATATACAAGATACATATTCTACTGCCTCAACCTTGCACAAATTTTTTGTACACTTACCTTCAAAGAAACACACAAACTTCCTAATGAAGCATACTCTTAACTTCTCATTCCACTATCAACTTCTTCAGACTTAATTAACCAAAACATAAAAGAAATACTTTTTTTTTTACTTCCAATTGAAGATCAAAAATTTACTTAAACAACAGTACTAGCATTTTATAAAATTTACACTTTCGATTAACTTAACAACAGCTACTTTGCTAATTCTATCATCTTTTTTCCTGACAACCCAACTGATCTAAATGCAGAAATATGTGTAATGTTTCCAATAACAAGCTGATCTGAATTACTATATTTAGCAGAATACAGACAAAAACTGCACAAATATTATAACTTTGATTGTATATTATCTAATTATTTTAACCTACTACTTACTCAAAAACCCTTACTATTAACATCTCAAAATCTTAATTCAGCTGTAAGATACCTTTTTCCTTGCAACTCTAAAGATTCAACTGATTTCAAACATTATGTAAACATTCTCCAAGAGCATTATAGTTTTTATGAAATTTCAAATAACTATTTTATCCAAAAAAAACCACTTCCAAAGGAACCAAATCAAATCAAGACCTCTATTACTTATAATTTTTCTATAACTAATTATCATATGGCAAAAGAATTCTTAGCAAAAATACAAAATATTTACAAATTCAACATCCTACTATCACTAGAGTATATAACTGTTAACCTTACAAACAAACCTCAACTACCTACAGATCCTATTTTGATTACTGAGCTTAACCTAACACTTCTTATTACAAGCTCTAAAATCCTAATAAAAACTGCTAGACAACTCTATACATACTACTTCTTCTACCAACTACCTACAAATAAATCTTAATCAATAACACTGCAAGAAAAAAAAAACTAAACCAAATCTCCCTTCAAGTTTTGATAAAATTCAAACAGTCTTGAGAGAATTAGATCAATCTCAAACTATTCAACTACCAATAACAACACATAAACAGATAGCAGACATTATCTCACAACTTCATAATTACTTTTCTTTTTAAGGTTTATCTTTACAACTCTTTGAACTTTTCAATTTATCTAATCCTCACTAGAATATTTTCGATAACTACTTCTCTCAACTATGAGCATTACACAATTAAAACTGGATTTACTATCCTCCCAAATAGACAACAACAACTCAACTAAATTACCAGATACTTCTACAAACAATTTTATTATAAACATTAAGAATCATCTTAACTTTGCTACTCATAATACTCAAGAACTTAATGATCTATTAAAGTTACAAATATGGCTTGAATTCTGTGCTAAAAATAATTACTACATTGTTTCTATTAAAGAAACAAAACTAAAAAATTCATCATTTGCAGAACTCTCTAATATATTTTACAAAATCTACATATTAGACTTCATAGCTAAGGATAGCTTCTAACATGAAGCCAGTATGAGTACTGCGATCATGCTTTATAACTCACTTCAACCTTTTATATTCAACATACAAACCATCTCAGGCACTGCAATATGCATTGATTTTCACCTTCTTGCCAACAATAAACTTCATATAATTTTATTATACTTATTTTCAAATTATCCAAAACAACTCAAAGCTACTCAAAATACAATCATAAATTGGCAATAACTGCATACTATTACAATAGAAGATTTTAATAACAACTCCAACAGATGCAAGTGATTAGCAAATCTATTCTCATCACTCCAATCCTTATTATTCACAAGCTTACTAGAATTCTATGCTATAACAGAACCTACATAGCAAAGAGGCTCAAATCAAAGTCAAATCGATAACATATGGGTTAATTTTGAAATCCTTTTAGATTTTATTTTATTTTTAATTACTAATTCAGTTGATATTACTGATAGTGATCATAAAATAATTACTACTACTTGAAAGACAAACTTTTAACTAAAAATGCCTAGATTTAAAAAAAAGAAAAGAAAGATATACCTTTATTACCAAATGACAACAGACACATAAAAAGACTTTATTAACAAACTAGAAACTGAAATCAAGTTAATAAATCCAATTTACAATATTACAACACTATAACAATTAAACAATCCCTAGAACAAATAGTCAAATTCAATCAAGAAAGTTGCAAATCAAACAATACCAAAAACATATACAGTGCCTAAAAAACACTACACCTTTTCTTTGAAAACAACTAAATTACATTTAGCACTTAAACTAACAAACAAATATCTTTTTATTTTGAAAAATATTAAACCTTCAACTTCAATTCAGTCTACAATACAAGATCTAAATAATTTACTTCAACAAATATCATCATACTCAGAACAAACTATTTTTTTATGCCAAATTCAGAACCTCACTTCAAACTTCAATAATTTTCAGCAAACTGTAAAGCAGCTTTAAAAAACCTTATAGAAAGCCTGCAGTTTAAAAATCCAAAATTTACAAAAAAAAAAGATAAATTTCTATATACAATGAAGATATAATGATATGAAATCAAACACATCATGTATGATAAACAGTATACTTAAATGCAATTAGGACCAAGTCTCTTTAACAATAATATCTGATAAAATAATTAATAATCCAGAAAAAATAAAACAAGCAACAAAAGAGCACTTTAACAACTAAACCAAACACAACTTAACAAACCCTAAATTCAAACATAAATGAATACAGTTTCTTCAATTTTTACCAAATATCAACACTAATATATACAATAACTTGTTACAACCAATCTTAATTTTCAAATTAACAGAAACTATAAAGGCCATATCATTAATTACCTGATTATTTTTTATCAGAAATCTACCACCTCTCTCTTCTTTTAATATATAAATAATCAGATTCTTTATATTTAATTTCAACTTTTTTTACCCTTCCTTCTACTAAAAAATCACCTAATTTTTGACACTTTCCTAACATCATCTTCACTATACAAAGCCTTTCAGAAATATCTAATAAAATGATTCAATACCTTTTAACATCAGCAAAACAAATTCTCTTCAAGATCTTTAATGCATGTTTGACAATTGAAAAAACATCAAATAGCTAAGGACATACAAACATTTGGGCTATTTTAAAAAAATAGCACTATAATAATAATTTTTTATATACTCGACTGATCACATTAATTGAACATATCTAAAAAATTTTCACCAAAATAATTACCCATCAACTAAATAAAATCCTTATTTAACACCCAATCCTAAATTTAAATAACAATGTAGTACTTCTATTTACTTCTATCTTTCAACCTATTCAAACTATTTCTCATATAATAGAGCATGCTAATATAACAAAAAACAAATACTGAATCTTAGCACAAGATATGTTCAAAGTCTACGATATAGTACACATCTCTCTACTAATCAAGACACTTCAATAAATCCATATTTCTTCTTCAATTATAAACTTATTAATTCATCTTTTTAACAACAGACAAAATTCTATTATTACAAGCATTAGACTAACACAACTGTATACTGTATAAGATAGAATCGATCAGAGAGAGACTTTTTCTCTAATTCTATAAAAAATCTACTATAATCCACTCATTAACTGAATCAATATAACATATCAAGATTATCAACTTAAAACTCATACACATTCTTCTACTATATCAATACATACTTCCATAGTAGCATATATAGATAATACAATATAGATAGCCAAAGATAAACAAGAGTTACAAAACATACTAAAAACAGTCAACTCCTTTCTCTCTTATGCCAATATCAAAGTTAACTCTTACAAATTAACACTAGTAACTAATAATTCAGATCCCAATGCTAATATAATATTTTAAAAAAAGAATATACCAAATATCTAACAAAAAGCAATATTTAGACATTTAGGAGCATGGCTTACTCAAGACCTATCTCTTCAATCTACAAAAAAATTTCTTATTAAAAACATTACCTCAAATTTAAATAAAATCAAATTTGCTAAAATAACTGACAAACAGGCTATTTACATTATCAATAATGTAATTTTTACATACACAGCATATCAGATGCAAAGTACTTATCTATTAAAATATTCTTGCAACTCTATTACAAACTTATATACAAATATTGTCAAACAAAAAGCTAGACTAGCTTGGTTTACTTCTAATTCCACCCTATATCATCCTAATATATATGCACTGAATACACTTTACAATGTTCAACAACTGCAACAAATTCATATATTAGATAGAAGTATTAATTTACTTAACTTTGATACTTACAGTTTAAAAATCTGATTACAACAAATTCAAAATGCAGCCAACTTAAACAAATCAATCTTACTAGAACAATCTATATTAACTACAAATGAAGCCAAAACAAGCATAGCCCAAATGATACTCATACTTCATTTACTAAACATCTAGCTAGAATGCACAATCAACTTATGGCCTATTTTTAAACAAACAAAGAGCACATCTATTAACCAAATTCTTCAATCAATGAAACAATCATATGCAATTAAAGAAAAATGAAACAACTACAACATAACCTATATTAAACAATTTTTTAACTATTCAAACTACAATATTCTAAATTGGATATCTTTTTATCATAATATATAAAAAATACTAAGAGACAAAACTCCAAAATGGTTCAAAGCAATCACAAACTATATAACTTCACTAACAAACCTATTTACAATACTAAACTATCACAACCCATACATCTTCATAAAAATCAGCACTACAATTTTACAATGGATAATTACAAAATTACAATAATTTGGAAAATTAACAAGTATTATCAATAATTAAGCCAACATCAAACACTATAACACTCATCTATTAAATGATCACTAACTAATACTATGTCTTGAATATTAAATCAAAACCCCAAAATTTAAAACAACCCATTGTTACTTTACTAATCTTATATACCAAACTTTCAAAATTCAAGTTGATTGTTACAAATGAATTCATGCAAATCTTAATTGTTTATACTTTCATCAAATAACTATACAATCTAAACAATATCACAAATATTTACTTTCAACTTTAAAATATTGAACCAACTATTGACTTCTACAGACCTTTACAAACAACCAAGAAAAAATATAAAAATTATATATAACAAGTTCATTTCCAAAAGAATTAAATCTTAAACTCATGGAGTGTGATGACCTAGTAAAGTAGTTAGGTTGTCAACCCCAAGTGGCAGGTCTAGAGTTCAAATCCCATAGACAACAAATTTTGGAAAATAGGTCTGTATTACAGTAACTGTCTCTGTCGATCAGTTGGATTAGTGTATCTGTAACCTTTGTTGCACCATCTCGAATGGGAGCTCGGGGCATTTATGCTAAGTGTAATATTATACACACATAGAGGAATGTTAATAATCAGTATTGCATAAGACTTCAATGCAAACACACGATAAGACCACTGAGTATGAAAAGCAAAAGAGCTGAAGAGTCAGAAACCCACTTGGAAATCCTGAGTAAGGAAGTAGCACATAACTTTCAACAGTGCTGTCGGACTGATGAAAGCCCATGAAACACCTCCAAAAAGATAGGTGGATAAACTGGATGGCAAGATGTGTAGAGAAGCATATGACCAACCAGGTCGCCAGAATCGCCAAAGGAAAAGAATACTAAGGTATATCATACTGGGCCATCTGGATTGGAAGTCTAGAGAGTCTTGTTGGTCCTGAGTAGTGGTTAGTAGAGGATGATGAAGAGGATGTCAGAAAGATAGGTACTAGGATTTTGGATGAACCTTACAAGAGTAAAAGTAGTTTAATAGTTAGCCCTGACTGCAAGTGATGGTTTAGGCCAAAGTGTGACTAGGTGAGCTGTAAGTATAGGATTCAGAACGCACTGATAGGTTTAGTACAAAGTTAAACATGACTTAGTGATCATGGCATATCTTTACAGATTTACCAAAGTCACTGGTAAGATGTAATGGATGCAGAATCAGAGTGTTTAAATAAAGGATCTACAGGTAGGTTCTAGGTATAACAACTAGTGTAGAACCTTCAGATGGACTACTTAAATTAGACAATGACTAAAGTTGTATGAGTGGCTAGTTGTATACTCTTTTTGTAATTGCCTTTGCATCTATACATGTACAGGCACTGGCCAACTTATACTATCAGTAAAATTCTGAGTTGTATGTACTTATCTTAACATTTAAAAAAAAAAAAAATCTCAAACTCACAACTACTTTTAAGAAAACAAATAGATATAATACTTTTTATGCTTAATTATCATTTCAGCATAATAACTATACATAGCATTGCACCAACCAAACCTTTCTTTTCTTAGATTATGCAATGTTTACAATGCTTGCAAAAATCCTTATAGTAATAACAGAAAAAATGAAAATTCAAATATTAACTGATAAAAGCAACATTTCCAACAAAATTTCAACAATGATTACGATGTTAGCAGAACAGAAACATAAACTAAGAAAAACTCTTTTCAACAATATTACTATTCTTCTTAATACTATAATCAATGCAAAAAATTTAAAGATTAAAATCAACCAAACAGAAGAAAAAATCAGTATAAAAAATGCATTCTGTCAATTCTATACAGACCTGCTATCCAATACAGTACTAAACACTACCTTTATCTCCTTTATAATGAATACACCAACTACTTATACTATTCACCAAATATCTAAAACTTTACAACAAGCAGAAGCAATTATTACATGGAATAATCAGAAGTGCATAAAACATATCTCTGACAATCTTCTGAATATCAATTGGAAACTTACATTCAAATATCTCAATTTTAAAAACAAACCTCTTAGTCAAAATACTGATTCTACAAAATCTACTTTAAAAATATTTAAAATCAAAATTCTAACTTTAGAACTACCAACACATCTTAACCTTCATAAAAGAAATTCAAAAACTCATACTAGCCTATACTGTGCAAAGTGCCTAAACATATTAGAAGACACAGTCTATATGCTTATCTGTCTATACAATCAAATAGAATTGAAAAAAATAATAAAAGAAGCAATAACAAAAGTCTGCAAAGATAATAAAATCGAAACAACAATATCAACAAATCTAGCTCAAGAAATACAAAACATTTATATAGATCAACAAATCCTGATTGGAATTATAACAAATAACTTTCTCAAACTAGGTTTACTAAAAAAGAACTTATTACTAAACATTTAGTACCAAGTTACAAAAAAGATATACAAATATATATAGAAACCAAGTAGAACACATGTTTAACAACAGATTTCATCTGCACTAACTATTACTATCACTAACTCAGATCATATATTACTAATATTAATAGATAGACAATATACCTTATAGCTTAATAAATTTATATATTTAAACCAAACATCCTCTACTATTTAATTTATAAACAGAAGTCTCTTAACTATTCTAGCTAAGAATAAATTAAGAATAAAGTAGCTCTAACCCTACTCTCTTAGTTTAATGTATCAATTTGTACTAGTTGTACTTAATTATATATTACTAAAATAAAGAACTAAAGAAAAGAACTAAAGGAAAGACCTTTCTTAAAAAAAAAAAAAAAATAAAAAATTTCTGTTATTGTTATACTAAGATGTTCATAAAATCAGTAAATCAAATAATAGTTTGAATATTATAGTTAAAAATATAAATTTAATAAACACTTTATTCTAAAAATATATTATAGCAGTTTAGTTAAAAATTACATACTTATGATCTAATTTCTGTTATTGTTGTGCTAGAGTGTTTATAAAATTAGTAAATCAAATAATAGTTTGAACATTATAGTTAAAAGAATAAGTTCAATAAACACTCTATTCTAAAAATATATTATAGCAGTTTAGTTAAAAATTACATACTTATGATTTAATTTCTGTCATTATTATACTAGGATGTTCATAAAATTGGTAAATCAAATAATAGTTTAAACACTATAGTTAAAAGCATAAATTCAATAAATATCCTATTCTAAAAATATATTATAGCAGTTTGCAAAAAGGTGTGCCTCATAATTTTTATAATAATAATAATAAAGAATTTTATTTTTTATTAATAATATATATGACAGTGATATATATATATATTTAAAAATCTGTATAATTCTTTTAAAATTGAAAAATTATCTAATTTCTTGCGATTTTATATTACACAATAATCTACAAAGGTCACACTTTTTTGCAAAGTGCAATAATCAAATTTATATAAAAAAATAATAAAAATCAAAATTAAATTATAAAAATTAATTAAGAAAATGCAATTGCATTCAAAATCTTGTAGATTTATTATAATTTTGATTTAAAAATATTAAGTAGTTAAGATTTAATTATATAGATTCAGTTCAGAACTTAAGCTGTTATTATCAGAGTTAAATCCAGTTTAATTAGCTAGTTTATTAAGTTTATTAACATGTAAATTAGACTGTTCTGTTATGAGGCTTCAAGCCCAATTTTTAAATTTTATATTAAAATCAAAGGATAATAGAAATAAAAAAGCTTTGAAGCATATGTGAATTGGTAGAATTGAATCCTATTTTAATATATAGTTCACTATCAATTTTGTTTATCTTTAAAGTGTAATTTGTGTAACTTTCTTACAAGACTTTTGCAAATAATTAATAAAAAATAAGTTTGCTTTTTCACAAGATTTAATATCTATTTATTTGATTTCTTGTCCCTAAGATATATAGTTCAAGTTCAAATATATAATTTTTGATTGAAATAGCATATAAATATTTTGCAGCAACCAAATGCCAAATGAACTTGATTTTCTATATTTTGCATATTTATTCATATTACTAGAATTATATCAGATTATAATAATAATCTCAACAAAAATTACTGCTACAGATAAAGTGTTTATATAAAATTATAATCTAATAAATTATCATTATTAGTTATAATCACAACTCTCCTCTGCAGATCTCTTGACCAAAATCAAAGAGAAGCAAAACAGGAAAAATATTGCAAAACATACTAAAAAGCAATACTAAGATCCTTAGTAAAAAAGAAAGAGCAACAAAATTTACACCTAGCTAATAGAACAAAATACAAATAGAAATAGCATAGAAACAGCAAAGCTTGGAAAAATAAAATTTTTACTGAAAACAAAAAATTTTCTGTAAATTTTAGGGAATTTTTGTAACCCTTTTGCACAGATCAATTAGGTTATACAGAAAGTATAACAAAACAAATAAGATAAACAAACAAACATGTATATGAAAATAGTCTAACAAAGTAAACATGTAATATAGCAACAGTAGCACCAAACCAACTAACAAATAAAATAACAACAATCAGTATGAAAGGTAATACATACAAAGTTAGACCTGGAAGTTTATTAGAAAAGGTGTTAGAAAGATCAACAGTATAAAGTTTGCAAAGAGTTGGCAATGCAAAGCTTGCCAAAACACTAGAAACAACAAATGTTATAAAAACAATAATAGACAGATATACAGTATTACTGTTTGTAGCAGATGTAGCAGACATAGTAGCAGTAAGAACATTGAGTGAAGCCATCATATGGGTAGACAAAAGAAGTAAATTGATAGATTTTAGCTTTAAGATAGAGGAGAGTTCATAACAGCAAAAAGAAAGAGAAACAAAAAACACAAGACAGCCAGAAGAGATAGTTGAAACAAAAGAAAATAAAGAAAGAGTAGAATTAGAAGAAGAATTCAAAAAATATGAAGCAAGTAAGAAACAGGTAATAACAGAAAAAGAACAAAGATATATAGTATAGAAACAAGATATAAAGGAGGTAAAAAGAAATAAAGAGACCCCACAACACAATTCAAGTCTAGTAGAAGCAGAAGAAAAGAAAGAAAACAAAAAAGAAGACTTAACAATACTACAAGGAGATGCAATGGAAGTGCCATTAGAACAAAGCATCTGGGCACTAGACAACAGACCATATAACAATGAAACATCAGTAATAGCAAGAATTTCTGCCTATAATGTTTCAGATAGAACAAAGTTAGAGAGAACAGGCATGATAAAATGGATGCTTAATGCAAATAGACATATTACAAAAATTGAAGAAGTTTTTGTGAAAGGCAACAGTTAGATTGAAGTATTATTTGACTGTAAAAGAAGAAGAGAAGAAGCAATTAATCGGATAAAGTAAAAAGGTGAAGGTTGGTTTAATTTGATTTCAGTTAAAACATGAAACCAAGTGAAAAGTAAAAAAGATTAAGAAGAAGCAATGGACAAGTATAGAGTAAAGAATAAACAACAGAAAGAAAGTGAAAGATCTGAAGATCTTAAATGAAAAGAGCCCAAACAAAAAAAAACATAGCAAAGCAAAGTAAGAAAGCAAAATAAGACTGAAACAGAAGCAGAAAAACTGCAAATAGAAGGATTAGAAGAAGCAGAAACAATAAGATATCTAACAATTTGGAACTTACTATTAGACATCAATAAAAAAGAATTGAAATATATGTGCAGAAGTATAAGAAATATGTGTATAATATGAATTAAAAGATTACAATATAAAGCACTAGCAGTTGTAATAGCAGATTGTAGAGAAAAGAAAGACAACATATGAACATTACCTCTTGGCAACAATAAATTAGCAAGAATAACAGAAGAAAATAAAGACTATACACAAAGAGAAAAACAAAGCCATTTTATAGCAAAGTTATTAGACATTCCTAAAGAAACATCAGAAGTGCTTTTATTAAGATGTCTAAGAAATAAGAGAGCAAAGACAGTATATATACCATTTAACAGAAATGGAAATTAGAAAAAGTTTACAATAATTACTTTTGCAAATGCTTAAGAAGTGGAGGCAGCTCAAACAACACCAATATGGTATTGTAATAAAATTTACTAAAAACTATCAAGCTGTAGCAAATTTTAAAGTGATGAAGGTCGAGTGGAAGATCTTT
>CAJVQA010005428.1:0-16150 GCA_910591915.1 Cetraspora pellucida | reverse complement strand
TACTATTCATATTAATTATCTTAGCTATATTAGTTATATTAGCTATATTAATTATATTAAATATTAGCTATTTTAGCTACATTAGCCATATTAGCCATGCTAGCTATACTAGCTATACTAAGTTTAACAAATACTCAACAAATATTTAATTATATAATATTAAGTAAAAATTATTTAAAATTCATTATATATCTTTTGTTTTCAAATTTTCTTTATAGAAAAATAGTAAATAGTAATTTAATAGTAAACAAATTATAAATAAATTAAATATTAATAATAAATATTTAGATAATAATAAAAAATAATTTAGTTATTTATTTGTTAATTAACTTAATATCAAAATATATAATATTTATTATTAAATTTAAAATTATTTGTATACTATTTAATATCAAAATTACAATTATTTATTTATAATTTAATATCAAAATTACAATTATTTATATATTATTTAATATTAAAATTACAATTACTTATATATTACTTAGTATCAAAATTGTAATATTTATATACTACTTAGTATCAAAATTGTAATTATTTATATAATACTAGTATTAAAATTATAATTATTTATATATTGTATTATTTAATATCTAATTACAATATTTCATATTATATACAGTATATTATATAAATATATAATAATGCACATTTGTGCATTATTTCGAGACTCTGCATGTTAATTCAGAATGCATATACATGATAATTTGAATTATTATTCTAATTTTAAATAAAAAAGTTATAACTACTAAAACTTTTCTAAAACTATATAGACAGAGTGCATTATTTTGGGACATATATAAGTGTTATTTTGATTCAAGTATGTGATTTTTAAAAAATTAAAATTTCAAAATAATGCTCATATTCATTATTACGTGCCTATATGGTACATTAATAAAAAAGATATTAAAAAAATCATCTAGACATACATATATTGTTAATATTTTGGTTTAATTATTTTATATGCACTAGCTTTTTTTTACACTTAGATAATGTAAACAGATTTGTAATGCAAATTTCTTGAATTACAAATCAAATTTTAAGATTAGGTGTACTGTAACATGATCAAGAAGATTTATAACAAATGTTTATTCTGTCAAAAATCACACATTACTCAAATCTGAATAGGAAACCATTAGTACACTACTAAACCTTTTCTTAAAGCAATTTTAATAATATAATCTTATTGATACCTAATTATAATATAAAACTAGCACTAACCTTAATGTATTCTAAGGATTTTTCCTATACTACAAACTTGTACATATTATCCAAATGCCATTTTTCAGATAATGTACTCAATAGATTAAATAGTTGCTATAATTTTATTGATAAATGCTCTTATTATTCCTGGAAAGTTTAATCATTAATAACCTATATAATGATTATGATGTATAAGTTTTACATATAATAAATAAAACAAATTTATAAAACACAAACATTATTGATATTTCAATTACATCTATTTGCAAATAAGTTCACAAAACAAAAAAACATAAATACTTACAGTATTTTTACTATGCCCAAATCATTTTATTCACATTAATTTTATCAATAAATAGACAAATTTATTAATAAATAATGTTAAGAAACAAGTTTACAAAACAAAAATATAAATATTCATTTACTATTGTGTTTAAATCATTTAGTTAGTAGGTATAAAAAACACATATTAGCAAATAGAAATAAGAACAGTATAACAAGTTTACAAAACAAGAGACATAATACTTACTTAACATTATATTTGAATTATTTTATTTATAATAATTTTTTTGATAAGTATGAATATTTATTAAAAACAAGTTCACAAGATAAGATTATAATTACTTATCTACCATTATATTCAAATCATTTAATTTACATTAATTTAGTTGATGAGTATAAAGAATGACCTAAAGGTACTGTATATATATTTTAACTAGTGATTGATTATATCTGTAATGTATATTATAAAATTAAACATATAATTATTGATCACATTATGTGTAAAATTAGATAAGTAATGTTAATAGTCCTTTCTCTAGGTTATTGGCCAAAGCCAAACTATAATAGTTTAGAATTTGGAGCAAGCATAACTTATCTCAATAGAGTTTGATTCTTTTGCATATTATTCTTTGAAATATATATTAATGTAATGCTTCTTAAAACCTTAATCTGACCCTAAAAAGAAAATAAGTAAAAAATTAATAATATTTTTTTCTGATAAATATTGTATAACATTATTTGTCAAATCCATATATATATTTATCTTTTTTTAATAACTATTACTAGATTTGTAATACAGGTTTAATATTTATATCCATTTGATAGTTACAAAAAACATAGCATATAATAGTTAATAATGATTAAAAAAAAACAAATAGTTAAAGTATAATGATAATGATAATATTGAAATAATAATTTTAATAAAAAATGATAATAAGACATATATATGCAAAATGATCCAAACAGAAAAAGCAACATTTGAAGTTATATCTGTAAAATTCAGTAATAAGAAGAATGAGAAGGCTGCTAAATATTATAATAGCAAAATTACAGATGATGAATTCAAATTCAATATGGTGAAAATAAAGCTGCAAAAGATAAAAATGAAAATGATCTTGAATTAACTTAATGATACTATTACATGCTGTTAACAATTGACGAAACCAATGAAGATTAGTGAAACCTTAACAAACAATTTTACTAATGAAAAATCAAAATACAGTTAGCCACTTTTCATCAATTTTCTTATAATGATCTTCAGATATATCAAATCTTAAATTTTTTGAAATTATCTTAATTTATTAAAGTTTTACTAGTTTATATAAAAACAGTAATTTTTTTAAATGATAAACTTTTTAGTTTATTATATAATAAAGTTGATTATACAAAAAAATTAACAAGCTTATACAAATGTTAACTTTTAGTTTGATGATACATGATATTTGAAGCTGTTATTTTTTTAAAATCAGTAGTTTTCTTCATAAGTCCTATTAGATATTTTTAGATAATCGACATCTTCATCAGATTATAAAAAGAAAAAAATAACAAATTAAAAATAGAAAATAGATAGATATAATAATTAAAACAAAACAAAAATATTAACTTCTATAGACCAATATATTTCAATTATGAAAAAAAAGAAAGATTGTCTTATACATCATTATTTATCATAGTTTTCATCATTTAGAAGTTAATTAATAAAGGGTTTCATCAATGACAAAAGTTTTATCATTCATCAGGCATTTTTATAATGAATGGTCAAAATTTTTTTTTTAAAAAAAAAGTGTAACCTTGTAGATATTATATAAGACTATAAAGTTACACTTTCATTTTTTTGCAAAATTTTGAATACTTGCTGAGAAATTATAACAAAATTGTTATTACTATTAATTAGTATTGTTTAAATCAATAGTAGAAAAAACTTTGATTTTGTTAATAGGCATACTTATTATATATTATGCATATATTATCAATATAGTATTTAAAATTTATATAGCATTTGGAATTCATATGATTTTTGTTACAACTGTAATGTAACTTGCTATATTTCATACAATTCACTAAGACAGTTCTGCCTGAATTACTAAATAAAAATAACTACAGCACATAACAAAAAATATGAAGCTATTCAAAAAACATATAAATATAACCAATACTACTAAAACAAAAATAGTTATCAAAATAAAAAAAGTTAATATTCATTTAGGAATGAAAATTGAACAATGCATTAAGGTATAGATCTATTAAGTAAAGTTTAAATAACTTATTTAAATGAATTCATTTCAGTAGAATCTCTAAGCAGAAACATAAATAATTAAACTAAGACAAATGAAAACTTGAAAAAAATCTATTTAATTAAAAAAAAGTTACAAGAAGTCAGAACAAGAAAGTGAAAACAGAATAAAAAAAATAAAAAAATTGATAAATGCTATATCATATTACTGTATTTTCACAAAATAGCATGCATGTACATAATTTTACAAAAATATGATAATTGTACTAGAAGATAATATATCTGTTGTTCCAAATAAAATAAAAGTAAAATAAAATAGTTTACATAATATTTTAATTATTGTTTTTCAATAAGTCATATTAGCTTTCTGTCCTAAAGCTTTGTGAAAAAGACCTGTTTGTAAGAGAAAAATTTGTGTTACAAAAATCCTATATTATAAAAAATTCATATATAATATTTAGCTGCAAAATATTAGTAAAACTTGCTTCATAAATCAAAATCTGCATTTACAGTTTTCTGAAATTTTATGCAGTTTTATTCTGTTCTAATTTATTTGTCCATGTATTGCATGGGTTTCAATGAGTTGCTTAAATAAAAATTCAAGAAAGTTTGAATAAACACATCTCAATTAAAGCTGCAGACATTAAAAAATCAATTAACATTTATTGAAATTCAAATTCTCTACTATATAAGTTTTCATTATCCAAATTATTGAGATATATTATGAAAATGAGACTACTGTCTTTTATCATGAAAACTACCTGGAGTCTCTTACTATCTACATCAGTTTTTCTTGATTTATACATTGAGTATATTGTATAGAGGAGAGTATACTATACAAAGAGTCTTGTATAAGGATCATATTGTGAAAACAATATGTTTTTTATGTGTTATGTGCATAAAATTTCTATTTATCATACTAGGTCTTGTACTAAAAATACAGATTATAGACCTAATAATATACTTAGTATAAATCAAGAGAGTACAGTCAACTAGGAGTAATATATATTGTAATCAGTTTATTAAAAAAAACCTAATGCTAATACTGTAATATAAAATATATAAATCTTATTTTTGTGATTATTTAATCAGATTAAAAGACTTGTATACTAATTAGTATTATTGTATTATACAGCTTTGAAGAAATACATATTTTTTATATATAAATTATTCTTCAAATTATGTTCACTACTACTAATACATTCATTATCTTTACAATAATGAATGAAATATGCTATACTTTTTGTATTAATTTCACTAATAGAACGAATTTGTCATGTATTTTGAAGCTTATAAACTGGGCATTCTAATTTTATTTGATTAGTGAGTACAAATATATTAATCATAATAAAAGCAAAATATTGATTATTCCTTTTATAGCTAAAAATTGATTATAGAACTGCAAAAGTTTTATTATCCTTCTTAGATATTAAAATTACAACATTACCAATATGCAGATAATAATGTATATCAATATTATCATCTACAGAAAAACAAATGAGTTCATAATATCAACAAGAACTTGAAAAAAATGCTGACTTATAACCTATTTTCTAATATGCTGATGCTAGTTTTCTATGGAAATCAGAATTCTCTAACAAATATTCAATCTTGTTTTTTGATACATGTTTCTTTAAGACTACATTTGAGACATGCTCATCTAGTAAAAAATAATATATAAGATTATTTAAAATTATATATTCAATAAAGATATTTTAATCAAACCTTTATTTATATTTTTGGAATTGAAAGATTTTTCAATAATAAACCAATTATTCATTAAACACTTAAATTGGTGTAAAAGATTTATTAAAGTATTATTTGTAAAAAAAAATGTCTGTCAATATCATTGTCAAATAAATGGTATACTGCAAACAATGTTGTATATTGTTTTAACAAGCCAAGGTCTACATTCTTTCAACTTGTTTGTAATACATCATTTTTGAATATATGGTGCATCATTTCTTTGGTTTCTACACTTGTATTTAACAAAGTTGCATAATTTTTTGCATGCAGAACTAAATGGTAATTAGTATGTAAATTTGGAAAATTTTCAAAATCCTTAAATGCCTATTATTAATAGATATATTATGTATGTCTAATATTAATAGCAATATTTAAATAGTAGTTTGCAGTTGAAGAGTATAAGTTTCATAATAAAAATCAGCAGTGAATTACTATATATTCCTTTCATATATTTTCTACTATCAAATTTGCTATTTTTATGCACTTAAACTGCTATTTATTATTTAACAATTAATGTTCAATAATTACTTGTAAAAATAATTTTAATTCATTATCTAAACATTCATGCAATTCAATATAATTGGAATCTGTAAAATATTGTTTAAATACTATTATCATTGTTTTTGCCATTAATATTCAACATTTCAACCAAAGTTTTGTAGCTAAATCATTTCTGAAAATCTTTGTATGTTGTTGAAATAAAATAAGTTCAAAATTTTTGAAATGTGAAGGTTTTAAAAATCTATTAAGAATAAATAGTATTATCATAGCTAGATGTAAACAATCAGATATTATAAAACTGTCAATATGTATGATTGGATTCAGCAATTTGTGCAATGTTCTTGGATATTCAAAAGATTTCCAAAACTTAATAAATAATGATTTTCCCTTTGTTGAAAATGCATCAATCGTTATCTTTAAAAACTTTAACACTTTGCTGACTATAAGATGATAGACATCTTGTAGTGACTAAAGATGTCTTTTATACTTTAATTTATCAAGTATTGACAGTTGCAAATGTAATCCATACTTTGTGGCAAGCTCTTTACCTCTTTGTTCTGTTAGCACTGCAGAAATTTTTTCAAATTGGCTATTAGTAAGATGATAATAATAGGAAACTAATAATAAATCAAGATTACTAGAAGTCCAAAAATCCTTTACTATACTACAGGTATGACATTCTCTTAAAACACCATGTCTTTTAATTTTAGCTAAATTATTTCTCTGTGATAAATCAGCTGTCAGGTTTTTAAGACTTGCAATAACAAAACTTTTAGTTCTTTGTATATCTATTATTATTCTTTTTTCTAGTTCCTTCATCTCATTAACAAAAGGCATAATAAAATTATTAAAATAACCACCAAATGAAACAAACTTGATGACAAAATGATTCTTAAGTAATTTTCTTTTATTATAAGGTAAATTTTTAATTTGAATATAAATGCTCTTAAGTGAATAATAAATATTGCAATATGTACCAAAATCATCATAATAAAGGTCGATATATAACTTATAAATTGAAAGGTTCATTTCTGATACCTCTAATGCTGCAAACTCTGAAGGATGTTTATAAGAATATTTGATGCTTCTTAACTTCCAATGTTTCTGATATTTATAAAGAATTTCATAAATAAAAATTGAAGAAGATAATATATTTATATTATCTTTACTATAAAGGATAACAATTGGAGTGACTCTTACAATACTTTGTAATTCAATAATTATGGTTGAATGGTCTATTTCTTGATCTAATAACTATAGCTCATTACAAGATTTTTTTCTTTAACTATTACTTTGTAAATTATTTGGTAATTCATTAAACATCAAAACATACTAAATTATTGCTTTGAGCTTGCCATCTATATTTACTATCGATAAAATTTGACCATATTTATTTTCTATTATCAAATCTCTATAAACTATAAATTCATCACATTTGTATACTGCTAAAATTAATAAATTTATTATGTTATTTAATACTATAGTTCTAAGCTTTACAAATATAAATAAGCAATACAATAAGTGACATACTTTTATTAATTTGTACAAATTCTTGCACAAATCATGAAGACTCCTTCCATATATTTTTGTGCCAAAGTTCATGATTTCTTATGACTTTTTGACCTGGCCTGAAGTACATTTGACTAAACAATAAAGGGTTATTTAAAGAATGCCAAATGATATTAGTAATAGACAGATAATACATTTTTCTAGTATCTTTGGAAATAGATCGTGTTTTTTTGTTTGAAATATGAATATTTTGTAATTTATTGGAAGTAAAAGCAATTTTTACTGATACTTCCTAAAATGATGAATATTTGTTATAACATCCTTATTTTTAAACTTTGAATTGTGAATTATGTTTACTAATTTATCATAAGCTTAAGTGGCTATAAAATATATACAACAAATTTTAATTTAAATTTTTACTAATTTATTAATAATAAAATAAAATTTCCTTACATATGTTGTGTTTTTGGATCCAAAAAAACATCAACACTTCAGTAATATTATTAAAATACTGAGAAAATTTACTACTAACAGATAATATTTGCTTGCTACTTAATGCTTTATTAACAATTTTGTCAGATTCTCTATTGGGTACTTCATGATTATAATTTACTAGCATTTCATCATTATTTAATATTACATTAAGAGAATTAGATTTTTTATTTGACACTTCATTATTAAAATATGCTGATATTTTTTCTTTATTCAATATTTCATTATCAAGAGAATATTTATAACCTATTTCTTTGCTGCTTAACAATTCATCAAATGATTCTTTATCTAGTATTATATAATCATTTGTTTCTTATAATTATTCATCTTTTTATAATCAGTTTTTTTATTAGTATGTTTTTTAGAGTTCAACTATATATTAGATATATTTCATAAATTTCTTATTAATTTTGATGCTTTTTATAGAAAATATATTGATTGTAAAACATTGCAAAAGATTTATTTTAATAAAAATTTATTATTTATTTATATATAGCTTCACATGAACTGTAATCGATCAGAAATTGAAAATTGAATTTAAATAAGTTAGTAATTAGAATATAGCTAAAACAGCATTAAACAAATTGTTAAAATTTGATATTTTTAAATAGGTAAAAATATTAATACTTTTAATTTATTCTCTACTAAGTTAGATGCTTTTTTTAAAAAAATCTTTGCTAAGAATATTATTAGCTTGATCCAGTATGTATAAATATCTTCACTTAAAACTATTAATTTAACTTCAAGAATATTGAGGTATAGACTATAATTACAAAAGTTACAGGCAAATTTACTGCAAAATAGTTTAAGAGATAAAAACTAATTAACTGATTAGTTGATAATTAATTATCTTTATATTATTTTACATTTTTTCTCTTTACTGATTATATTATTACTTTTATTTTTTTCTTTATTTTATTGAATAATAATAAGTTATAGAAATACAAAAAAGTGCGCAAATAAAAAAATGAACACAAATAGTTCTACTAAAAGAGGTTACAAGAAACAAGCAGTTGTTTTATCTTCAAATGATCTTAATAATTTGTTGAATGATACCACTACATTAAAAAGTACAGGCATTAAAAAAGGTTGCAAAAAGAAGCAACAAGAAGAAATAGGTATGCCTTTGCTCTTAAATAACTGTAATAATAATATACAAGGTAAAAAAAAAAGAGAATGTAAAAAGAAGCAAGAAATAGCTGCACCTATATCATCACAAATTACTGAGCTTTTAAAAGATGATATTCCTAATAATAATAATAATGCTATTCCTATTAATGATAATATTTTTAATGCTAATGATGATAGTGTTTACAATAATGATGAAGTTTTTAATAATATTTTTAATGATGATGCATCAATAACTCAAGACTTTGCAACCATGCATTTAAGATTGTCATCAACACCTGAAACTGAATCCAATGCTCAAAAAATATCAATATATAATTTAAGGAACAGTAAACAAATGCCAAATGATATTGGTTATTCAAATAGAATAGTGTCTTCAAGACTGACATCAAGAGAAAACAGTCTAATTTATTACAGATCTATACTAGCTCTAGAATCAAGAAATGAATTTGATTTTTTAAATAAAACTTCAAGAATAAAAACAACATCGGTTCTGAATTCAAGAAAAAATATGCAATTTGACTATATTTCTTTAAATAAAACTGTAAGGTCTAGACAACTGTCACTTTTAGGATCAAGAAATAATACAATGAACCTTCTGACAAATAATACTTATAACATGACAAATAATTCAAACCATCATTTCAATATGACAAATAAAGTTGCTCCTTTACCCTTTAATGAAACAATGATCTACCAGCTTTGCTTATAGTTATGTGAAAAATGTTTTGCAGCTAGCAAATAATATGCATTTGTTAATGCAAATGCAAGTCATAGAAGGATCACAATTTATATCTTCTACCTTTTCTAGATTAACTACAAAGCCAAATCAAAAAAGTAATACAAAGCTTGTCATAATTTTTTAAAAAAATTAAAATGTTTTTTTATTCATATGCAAAATTCTCAGAAAGATGAATTTAAAGAGCTAGTATGAAAAGTCTTCAAGTGTGAACTTAATTCTGCTGAAGACAAAGAATGGCTTCAGATAGCAACTAGAAATTTTGGAGATTTTCAGAACAAATTAGTCAATAGTATTAAAGATTTAGTTAAAGATTTTAAGGAAAAAAAGTTATTTTAGTATTATATTTAATATATATTTTTGGTTTACATTTAATAATATTTTTAATTAACTATAAGTCTACAACTGGTCTTTTACAAAAAGAGGAAATTATTGCTTTTATAGATAAATCTGCAACTGCTAATATGTTAAGTTATTAGTTAAATGCCACTAATCTAGGCAAATTAAAGGCTTAAAATTCTATGCATTGTTTGTGTAAATTTATTCAGCATGCATTTGCTATTAATTATTCAACAAAGAACACTGAAAGTACAAAAACTTTGGATAAATTAACAAAAGACATCGCAGTACTATTATGAAATAGTAAAAACATTGCTAGCAATTTACATTTATAAGATGTTTATTTTCATACAAATCATTTGTTTATTTTATTTTTGCAGTATATTTACTTATTTCACAATAATTTCTTCTAATAATTTATGTAGTTTAATAATTTGTATTTTCATAATGCAATAATTTCACAATAGTGCTCTAATAATATGCTTAATTATATAATAAGAAGTTATAATAGTATGCTTTAATAATTTATATTATGAGTCATGAGAAAATGTGATCCTAGAAACATGTTGAAGTAGTAAGTTTTATAGAGATTAAGGGTTATAGCAGAAATTCATTTGATTGGCTAATGTAAATCAATTGCCCAAGTAACTTATTTATACAACTTTAAAGTACTTTTTAAGAATGTAAAATTATACAAGCAAAAACTCATCACAAACATTATTTCTAGCTTCAAAAGAGTGCTAGAAAACTAACTCTAAAATTAATCTTTTATAATCTTATATTTAAAGAAGTTAGCTTGAATGCAACTTTTTACACTAGGTAAAGAAAAAAAGGCTTTGTTTAAATTTTAACATGTACTAAAAAAAACAGTTACTAACAAAATAGTTTTTTTTTTTAGAGATTGAAATTTGAAGTTTGGTTTTTGAAGCAAAATAAGCTTGTTAGTAGTGTTAGCAATAAGAGATCTAGGTTTAAGACATCCTTAAATTGGTTTGGTTTTTAAATTGGGTTTATACAGTATATAGATCATAGATATGAGTTTTGATTTTTAGATAGTTAAATTTAGTAAGTTCTGGTTGTTTTAGTAGTTGAACAACATGTTTACTCCTCTTTACATATATCCATCTATCTTTTATATGTATATAATTAGTGCTTTACTGATTCGTTAAACTTTTTTTCCTAAAATTTTTGTTTTTAATATTTTTAATATTATAAAATAACAAATAAAAATTTTGTGATTTTATTGGTTAATAATCATGTGTTGTTCTTCAAATCAATCTAAAAAATTAGCCAATTAGATAAACTTCTGTCTATGAGATTAAGAGTTTTAAGTGATATATATAATTAGTTAAAGGGATTAATTACAGATAATATGTTTATTAGCTTTAGAAGTGCATATATAATAAAAAGCATATAATAATGGCTTTGAGCTCTACAGAAAGAATTGTTCATAATTTTAATAAAATCTGTCTTCTTTATAATTATATATCATTCTATATTATAATAAAATATGTTTTAATCTACTGCTTAAGTAGCATAAATAGTACAATAATCATTTTTATCATCTTGCTTATATAATATTGTAAAGTATGCTATTACCCTGTTTGGTTGATTCTTGATATATTGAGGACTACCAATGTACTGTAAACAGTTTAGGTTATTGTTTTCTTTTGGTTTAAGGTCCAAGTAAAAGGTTCCAGTTGTAATTTTCTTGAAATTATTGGAGATATAAAGTATAAATATTATTGTGTATTATTCAGGTCTCTATACAAGGATGGAATTTTTACAAGAAAGGACTCTAAAAATATTTAACCAAAGCCAAAAGTTAATTGAGAAGCTCTTTTAACTACAAAAAATTTTGAATGCTCTATTTATTATAATAGCATGAAGACCTTTTGTGAGCAAATTAGTGTAAGTTAATTTATTATTATTAGAAAGTAGGCATTTCTAATTAGACAAAGGTATATTATATCAGAAACTAAGTACATTGTTATATGCCAAGTGAAAGGGTATACCCTATTCAATATATTTATTTGATAATTCATTCTCATGATTTTGAAGCTTTTTGTATATTATACCGATATATAAGATTTGTATATTATATGCTATTTATAAATTTTGCTTATACCTGATACTAAATTTGTAAATATATTATAACAATAATGATAAGCATGTTAATCTTTATTATATAAAAGATTCAATCAAATCAAAAGTTTATTGTTTAGAAACTCTTACTATTAATTGCCAATTTAAAGTAAGAAATGCAGATTTTTAAAATTATAAAACTTTATAAATATGGTCTAGTGTTACTACAACTGAGAGCCAGTTTATGAATATAAAATAGGTATATATGCTAGGATGGCAATGGTTAGTCATTTTTAGCTTAATAAACTGACTAAACCATAGCTATCTTGTGATCTAGTAATCCAAATTGGATAATATTAATACTATTCAAATCCAATTTTGATACTAGATCATGAGATATAGCTAACAGTTACAAAATAGCTAGCTGAAAATAACTAACCATTGCCATCTATAGTATGAATATAGATATGCAAAATATGAGTCTAATATAGGTTTTAAGTAAGTACTCCTAAATGTTAATATAAATTAATAATGTAAATCAACAGATATGATATAATAAAAGATATTATACAGGAGTCTTTATTATAAAAAAAAATTCACACAGATAAGGTCTAAAGATACAAGCAGATGAACTAAATTCTATAAAATTATAAAATTTAAATAAAAAAAGTTCATCAAATTTGGTTAGATAATTGTTAAGATATCTTAGCTTAATTTTTAAAAAACTTTGGCACAGCTTTTATTTTAATAGATATTTTGATTTTCTTTACCTTTGAGCAAATATATCTTAACAATTACCTAACTGAATTCAATAAATTTTTTTTATATTTGAGTTCTATAGATTTATAGAATTTAAATAAAAAAGTTTGTTGAATTTAGTTAAATGTTTGTCAAGATATCTTTGCTTAAATTTTAAAAAAGTTTTATTTTTGATAGGAGGTATAAATAACAAATTTAGAGAGAGATTCTATTCTGTAACTCTCTTTGTAGATCACTTGTACCAAATTTTGCTAAAAAACATTTAATTATTTTTCAAAATTTTACTAAATAAACCTTACTTGTACTCTTAAGTAAAGTTGTTAAGCTCACTTTTCTCCATCTAGGCGGCCAAGTCTCAAGTTCCAACAACACTTGGCTACTGAGAAAAGTCCCAAAAACTAAAATTTTGTTTTTTGCTCATTTACTCCATATTTTACTAAGCTAACATATCTTAACCCTTAGTAGAAAAATATCAAGCACATCAAGCCGGTCATTTGATATATAATTTATTTTAAACAAACCAAAACTCACCAAGATACAAATAAAAAGGTGAAAACTAAAACCTGTCATTACAGGTTTTTTCATTGGCATTTTAGAAAAAACTGCAAGGGTGCCCTGGAAATTTCACTTTTTTGGTACCTATTAAATTTTCCTAAACACCCAATTAGCTCCTACAAATATACTACAATCAACAAATCACTTCTAAATAACCTAATAGCTCTTAAAATTAGAAAAATTTTCTTAAAATCAATATTATACAAACAATTTGTACTATCTAAATTTTATATTTATTACCAAAAAAGATAGTTACACACAATGCCAAGTATTATTACTATTGAACCCAACTCTTTTGACTTTGATAATTACATTGCCAAACATAGTACCAGTTTCGGCACTGTTACTCATGATAGTAATATACGAACCCTTAAAGTTTTACCTACCAATTTCAATCCTACATCATGTGACTCTCAAAATAACTTCTATTTTTTTGTTAAACCTACTGAACCTGTAATCACTACCTGTCTCTGCAAAAAATATCACACATACTTTGCCTCTCAACATATTACTATTCTAGTACATCTACAATCTATTTCTGAAAATACTCTAGACTCATCTAATTCTATGGAAATCGATTTTGATATGAAATTATTCAAGTCTCTCAAAAGCCTTTCAAGATCCAAATTCTAGCCAAAACATGAAATCACTCATCCATTCCCTACCTTCTGCAGTGATATTAGAAAAACCTCTACAAATCCTATTCCTTTCAAACTATACTCACATCATGCACATACTTGCATTAAATGCAAAATCAAGAATATATTATGTATTATTCTGAAAGACAGCAAACACTCTTTAGACCCACAAGCTTTAACCTTTGCAACTAGTAAAGGAAGCTTTCCTGCTCACACAAAATGTATTCATTCTCTTAAACTAAAATACTCAACTCCTTCAACACCCATGAACTAGGAACAATGCAATCTAAACTATAAAATCAAATACTGGCAATTATCAGCAGAAGAAAAATGAATACTTTTTAAAAAATTCCTTACAAAATTACCTAAGAAAGTCAAAATCATAAATGATTCTAAGGAAAACAAATAAACAAAAACCAACAAAATCCAAAAAAACCCAAATGATAATGATCAAAAACAAAACAATAAATAAAAAGAAAAAGAAACTACTCAAAAATGCGATACAATAAATGATTTTGACTGATTTCTAAACTATCCTATTACTTCTGAAATGCAATAACACAGTAAATTGAGCACATCACTAGCTTTACAAGTCTTCTCACTTCTAAAATCACATCTTGTAAACTTCAATCTAGGTCAACCAATCTTAACTGAACCAACTGACACAAAACCAAATAACAGACCTCCTGCCAAATATTCATTTAACTATATACTAACAAAATGGCTAGTAGCAAACCCAAATTCCTAACTGACTTTATTCTTGAAGCTAATTCTGAATTTGACAAATCCAATCCTATCCCTTTTAAAGTTTTAGTTGAAATTCTTAAAGACTTGTTATCCAAATTTACAACAGTACTTTTTACTCAACTGGACTATCTACATATCTTTCGATCATATTACTCTATTCTACCATACTCAGCAAATAATAGAAAAAAAGTTGCCATCAATATAACATGCTTACACTTATATTTAAACCACACTTACAAAACTATTAACTTCGAAAAATTTATGAAAAAACTTGACATCAAACCTCTACACTTCACTTTAAATTTTGATATTGATTATGATGCAGACAAGCTACTATTTAATATTCAAAATGACAACAGATTCAACATTAAAGTTAAATTAAATATTTCTATAAAAAAATTTGAAGATGACTTCAAAATTCTTTCTCTCAAACCTTATACCAAAACTTACGAAACCTGGTTTCAAAAATTCTTTAAAAAGTACAAAATTCAATTTGAAAAAATTGACCAACAAAAAACAAGTAACTATATTAAAATGCTAATTTCTCAAAAGCTTATTGAAGACTGCAAAGAACTTTTACCAGAAACTTAATCTCTTCCAAGTACTTTATCTACACTTCAAGAATGATCTAAAGCTACTTTTAAAGCAACACTTCATCATTTTCATAAATGCAACAAAAAATTCTACAACTTATTATTAGAAAAAACTGAACATTGCCTTGAAAGTATTTCCAACTACTATTTCTCACAATTATTCAAATCTCATCAGTTGTTAGAATCTAACACAAAAGAATGGGACTATCCTCTATTAGAAACCAAATTATTTCAATCAAAACAACAATTAGCAGCAACTTTCTCAAAACTAACACCTACAGCTGAACTATGAAAATTAGCTATATCAACTGAAAAAGACTTTGCATCACTTAACAATGTAAACAATGAAATTGCTCGAACTACATACTATTTTTACCAATACTTAAAAAAATACTTACAAATAGCAGCAGAAAATGATGATATTCAAGCGTTATCTAAAGAGAAAGCACTTGAAAAAATCATAGATACTAACACTGATGTATACACATTAGCTCATATAATTATCTATTATAAAATTCGATCTCAATTTAAGGGTAGAGTATACGATTTTCAAATTATATATAAAACTTTTGGTAACTTTTTATTTAATTAAAAATAGAAA
>CAJVQA010005427.1:0-16154 GCA_910591915.1 Cetraspora pellucida | reverse complement strand
ATAATAATATAATAATAATATAATAATTATATCATAAATATATTTAGCAAAATTTGAAGTTTCTGCAAAAAAAATAAATAAACAACAGAAACAATAAATGTAGTAATGAATAAAAAAGAAGTTTGGCAGAACACAAGTAAAGAAAAAAAAAAACAAGAAAGAATAAAGAAAACATAAAAGATACAAATGCAGTAACAGAAATAGCAACAATAAACAAATATATAAAAGAGAAAATTAAAGCAATAAAAACAAACATAACATAACAAAACTGTCAAGACATAATAGCAGCAATTAGAAATTATAAAAAAAAAAAAAAAAAATGAAATAAAATTATGAAACTGAAAAGAATAGTTTTATGAAGGCATTATTAGAGCAAAACATGTAGTCACTTTCAAATAGAAATTATAATAATAAAACAATATATATAGCAAAGGTACTAGCATACAATATATCAGCATTAGCAAATTTATAAGTATAAAATATTTCAAAAAATTTTGCATAGTACAATAATTTTAAAATATTATAAAATATATTTCAAAATATTTGCTAAATATAAAATATTTCAAAATATTTTAATATATTGTTATAAAGTAAATATTAGCATAACATATTATATAATAGTATTAGTAGTTATATATATTTATTATTGTATTTTATATATTATATTTATTATTAGTTAGCCAATAGTTATATTATTTAAAAAATAGATAAAAGAATCTTAATTGGCTATTAGAAATATTGTACAGCTATATAATATTAAGTAACATCTGTAATGTTACTATCATTTTACAAATCTCAAGTATCTTTATACAAGTTTATATATCTTAGTACTAAATTACTATGTTAAGTACCATAACACAAGAATTTCAAGTATTCCCAATACAAACCTCAAGTGTCTTCATATAAACTCTAAGTATTTCTGCATATTTTGCAGAAACTTTAAATTTTGCTAAATATATTTATGATATAATTATTATATTATTATTATATTATTATTATATAGCAAAAATATTATATAGTTTATTTTTTTTTTTCCCTTAAGCAGTCACAGTAGTACTTTATTAAACTATTTGTAGCTACATATGTAAATACAGAATATCATTTAATTTATAAGTCTATCATCATCCAGCCACCCAAATGGTATCTAAATGCGACCTGCTACACTAATCCAGTTAGGACTAGAAATTATGACTTATCTGACCCCCGCCCCATAATAGGATACCACCAATCTGAAGACATCTTCTTATAGAGAAGAGAAAAACAAAAAAAAAAAAAATGATTTTAAAGTTGGAAAAGGAAGAAATGAAAATAGGAAGTAAAATAAAACTAAACAAAAAGAAAAGGAAACTAATCTATAAGGAGAATAAAAGAAAAAATCTGCTAACAGGATAAAACTCTATTTTACGATTGCTGCTTACTACAATGTTTTCATATTTTTATAAACTATGGCTATTCTCTAAAAACTAGGTACTCTTAATCAAAATAAAAATTGTATTTACTTGTAGGACAGAGTTCAAGCTAGGCACTTTCTATATAGAAGAAATCTTCAAGTAGGTGGGATACTATGCCAAGGTTTGGAGTGCACTTAAGTGGTTCAATTCTTCATAAATCCCTGTAACTCTTTTTTTTTAAAAATATTATGCACATAGTCTCAGAATATATGCATATCTCTATATATTTTTGGTCTTTCTGAATTAAATCCTTTTTTGATTTACTCTACATGATTGGCTAACTCACGTGTTTGTTATGTTCCTTATTTGCCATGTCCAAACAAGCATGTAACTGCAAAAGGAAGTAATGCACAATGTCAATCTTTTGATAAGAGTGAGCCAAATCTCCACTTTTCAAGAAAAAAAAAACAAAAAAAAGACAAAGAGAAAGTATATCATTGTTGCAAGAGTCCAAGTTAAGAAGAGTTTTTCTAGTTGTTCTTCTTTTTCTTCTGCTTCTAATATTCTTAACCAGAGAACTGATTTTGTTTCTACTTGCTTCCAGAATATCCTTCCAGTTTGGATGCCAAATATGCGAGGGAGTCTACCAGACAAAAAGCTTAACCCAAGGCAAGAACTACTCAAGTTTCACTTGCTCTTTAGTGTATCATGTACTTGAGCTTTGTCGACAGCAAGTTTACTTAATGTAAAACTAAGAATATTATCCACTTTGAAGTCAGAGTCTTCAATCTACTTTCAGTGTCAACTTGGTCCAGATGATCATCAGAAAGAGTTGCTATGTTAGTGATGATTATTATGTTTTTGCTAGCATAATGTTTAAGTCATTCATTGCTAATAAATACTAGTTCTAAGTATGTTTAATTACCTTTGGCAAAGTGCTGTTTTGCAGTAATTATATCTTGTTCTATATGTTAATATAAAAAAATTATAATCTCATTAAAAGAGTAATTCAAGCTTCTGATATTAAAAACCAAGACATTGTTATTTTTAGATTTAATAGAATTTCTAAATAATAAGACAGAATATAAAAACTGCCTTCTTTGTAGTTTTGCAAAAAGACTGAATTATTGTTTGTTGCCTTCTTGTAATATGTTTGTATTAGCATGTGTTTTGGTATATGAGTTGGCATATGCTTTGTTGTATACCTTAGCTTGCACTTCAATATATATTTTAGCATTTGCTATATAATTTCCTTGTTTATTATTTTATAATTTTTTATATTTACATGTCTTTGTTGTTATCAGTTCTTTGCTTGTGTCATTATCTTTTTCAGTTGTCTTAGCTTTTGGACTTTTACTGCTGTTTCTCTTTGTCATATTACTTTCATGTTCTTTTGTTAAAGTAACACTTCTATTTAGTTCTTGCTCTACTTGTTCATCCCAGTTTGTATTGTTGTTCAAAAGAAATCTTGTCTTGTGTTCTATAGTTTGTTTGTTTAAAAAAAAGTTTGTTTTAAGTAAAACTTTTTTGTGTTTTCAAAAGTTAAATAATATAATCTACTTTTCTTAAAAAAAAGAACTTTTGCCTTAGTTTTAGTAAAAAATAAAGGGTTTTTGTTTTCTTTATTAGTTTTTATTTTGTTAATAATAAAAATTCTGTTTAAATTAATAGTGAACAAAAAAGAGTTTTTTATAATACTGTTTTTATAAGAGTTTTTTGAAATAATTCAAAAATTTTATAAAATTGAATTTTTTGTAAATCTTTTGAGATAACATTTGTAATTTCAAAAAACTATTAATAATCAGTTTAGACAATTTACTTAATACAATATTTATTTTTAAGAATTAATTAAATTTAATTATAATAACATTTAGAATTAAATAATTTTTTATAATTATAGTTTTCAAAATTAGTGTAAAAGGCTAAAACATTGTATAAATATCAAAAGAAACTATTTTAAAAAAATAAAATAGTAAATTTGAATAATAATAATAAATAAATAATTTTAAACACTTTATATTAAAACAGATAACAAAATAATGCCAAAAAAATTTATAGGTAAATTTTGTATAAATTTTGTATACTGATGTTGTATTTTAATTATATAAAGAAGCTAAAAACTTCATAAAATCAGTATATAAATTTTATATATAATTTATATAATTAAATATATTTATTATATTATTAATATTAAGTTTATTTATTATTGATTAGATTATAATTATCTGATTATAAATTTTTTCTATCATTACTTTGTTATTTTGTCAAAACTTATTAAATATCTATTTAGCATTATTAATAAAATAAACTGAAAAATAAGCTATCAAAGAAGTAAAGTTAGTAAAATGGCTATTAAGAAAATAAACTGTTAATAAAATATGTAATTAAAAAAGTAGGTTGTCAGTAAAATAGCTATACATAAAATAGATATTAGCAAATTAGATATTAATAAAATCTACTAAAACCTTAGAGAAGTGGGCTATTAATAAAATAGCTATTAGTAAAATAGATATTAGTAAATTAATAATAATAAATTTATCAAAAACTATATTTATTTTGCTAACTCTTATTTTATCAATAACTATTTTATTAACAGTTTACTTTTCTGACAATGTATTTTATTAACAGTCTATTTTTCTGATAGTTTATTTTTTAAACTTTACTTCATTAACTATTTATTTTTTAACAGTTTATTTTATTAATAATTCTGATCTGATTTTGGATTAGAGTTAATCTACTTTATAATTAGTAATAGCTAAAATAATAGAAAGTTTATAAAATAAATTTGTTAGTAAAATAAACTGTTAGAAAAATAAACTGTCAGTCAGATGAAATATTTATTTTTAATTCATAAAAAATAAAATTTTAAAACTCACTTTAAAAAATAGTCTAATAATAATTATACTTTTTTATAGTTGTTAAACAAAATAAAATCTAAATTGCCAAAAAACAAAACTAATAAAACTTTAACAAAAAATAAAACTTTTAACAAAAAAAGCAACTTTTGATAAAAAATAAAACTCTTGATAAAAAATAAAATCTTTAATAAAAAATGAAACTCTAATTAAAGATAAAAATTTAATAAAAGATAAATCTCTAATAAAAGTTAAAACTTCTAGCAAAAAGCAAGCTACTAATAAAGGTCAAAGCTTTTAGTAAAGTTTAAATTCTTTAAAATAATAAATAAAAATATTTTTTGTATTAATTATATATAGCATATAGCTTATATAATAAATATACATATATACATATCTAAGTATAACTAAAATTAGTTTAAATTTGATTAGTAATAATTTTTTTTATATTGTTAACTGTAATTTTTAAAGTACTCTAATAAGAAAAATTAGTATAACATATAAAAATTTTTTTATAATATATAAAGATTTTAAATAACTTAATATATTTATTTTAGTCTATAGTTTTCTAATAACTAATACAAATATTACTATTTTTGAATGCTATTATTATAATTTTTAGAATACTTGTTAAAATTAGCTAAATGATTTTTTGACCAATTTAAATAAATTTATAATTTTAGTATAATAAATTTTATAAGTATGTATATGCTTACTAATAGCTAATATAAATATTATACTAATACAAATATCTCTAATAAATATAAAAACATAATGCTTTCAAAGCATCTTTATTAGTAAATAATTAAAAAAAATAGAAAGCTTATTATTTATTTTATAAATCAAGTTCTTAAATACTTTTAAAAATATAAATATACTGTAATGCACTGACAAAAGAATTGGAGTTCAATATAAAAATATCTGAAAAAAATTTATAAAATGCTTTAAAATATTTTAACTGTTATTGGATCAAAATTTTAAAATTTTACTAATATTAAAAAACTTTGCAATGCATTTTTGATTAATATTAATAAAATCATGATTTTTTAAACAAAATCTTAAGTCACATCTCTAAATCAGACAGCAAATTCTTAACCATATCTAACTTTTTAATATTAACATCTACTTGTATAATATATTTATTATTAAAGTCTAATTTATATATTAAGACTTTCTTATATTGTCTATTGAGATTTATTAGTTAATAAAAACAGTTTTTTTCATAAATTTTTATATAAAATAAGTATACTAAACATGTGTAAATATTAACTAAAAATTTAATACTATTGAATGTATTAACATTTATAAAGATAAAATTATTTGTAAAACAAGTATTATATTTAATATATCTTTTATATATTGTATATAATTTTTGTTATATAAATAATGTTGACCAAACATTCATAAATCTAAAATATAAAATTAATATAAACTTATAGTTTAAGATAAAAACTTTTCTAATGTTAAGATATATGATAATTTAATGAAATAGACAGATTGTTAATCTTCAAGTAGCAGGTCTAAAGTTTAAATTCCAGTATTAATAAAAATTTGAAATTCTTTCTATATTATAATTAACTGTTTTTCAATATTAGTTAAAATCAGATATCTGTTATCCATATCATACCAATCTGACTAAAAGATCATATAACATTTGTGTAATAGTTGTATTTTGTATAAAGAAATACAAATTAGTACTAGGCAATATGAACCCATGATAAGTTCTCATAACTATATAAATTACAAGAACTAGAAAGACAGAAGTTTATTTAAAAAACTTAAATAGAAAGGTAGCCTAAACTTTTGATAATGCTATTGTAAAGACTAAATCTATAAAACAGAACTAGAACTTGTAAAACTAGACAAAGAACTGACCTTTGAAAAGGAGCTGAATAGAACCAACCAAACTATCAAGATCTATTTTGGAGTAAAAGATTACATATCAGAGAATATATAAACCAGAAATATAGTTATGATCTATTTATCTGAGCTATCTTGTTGGAAACTTAATGGAACTTGAATTGAATACCAAAGTAGTAGGAATATGTTGTGAAATTAGTATCAAAATTGAAGTAAACTTTACAAGAACATAACAGTTTAATAATATATTCTAATTATAAGTGTTAGTTTTAATCATAGCAATACAAGGTCAGTTATAAGAATAGAATATAGAAGTTTCTAAAAGGTTTAGTACAAGGTCAAAAGTTCTCTATATGAGTAAACTGCTTTAAAGACTTAGTAATCATAATATATTTTTATCAGTATTGACTAAGGTCATTGATAGGCAAAGGTAGATAGATGGATATAAGAACTAGAGTGTTTAAATAGAAAATCTACAAGCAGATTTCAGGTATAACAACTAGTGTAAAACCTTCAGGCAGACTACTTAAATTAGACAATAACTAAAGTTGTATGAGTAACTAGTTGTACACTCTTTCTATGATTGTTCTCTGTAGTTGTAATGCAACCATTAGCAAATATATTATCAATAAAATTCAGAGTTGCAAGTACTCACCTTAATATTAAAAAAAAATATATAAAATTTAATATTATAATAAGATAGAACTAGTTAGTGTCTTATGTATTTTGTACTCCTTTTTATAATAATTCAAAATTTTACTAAGGTAATCTTTGTTATAACTAAACAAAAATTTTTCTATTATAATTTTCTATATCTTAACCCTAACCCAATTCTACTCATAGCCTAACTCTAACATTATTTTAACCTTTTTTATAATATCTTAAAATTTTAGTAGAATAACCTTATCGTGTAACTAAGCAAACATATTCTTATAATTTTACTACATGCTAAACCTAATCCTAACTCTAATTCTAACTTAGCCTAAACTAATTTCTATTTTATACTTAATTTTACTATAGGGAGCACGAAGTGCATAGAGGCACTGTTTAGATTTTTCCTATATAATATTAATTTACTTTAGTGTATAAACACGGGTATAATTTATAGATTATAATCCAAAATTTAAGAACAAAAAAATAAAATTCGATTAAGTTAAAGTTATATGTATAAGGTTTAACTTATACGTACTAAATTTTTGCAAGAAATTTTTTTCATTAGAAACCCAAAGGTGGTTTCATATATAAAATTTTGAGTATTATAAGCATCCGTGTTTGATACACTAATGTACAGATAGTAATTACCTTTTTTAAAATAACTTTAAAATTTTAAATTGATCATTTTAGAGATTGGACTCGGGTAGAGCTATATGATTACCCGAAATACATAATAATTTACCCGGTAATTTAATAATACACGATTAAAGGTTGATCATTTGTTCAAATATATAATACAGTAGAACTTTTTTTCTAATTAAAACTAATTAACACTTTATAATTGGCATATACTCTGATAATTAACAAAAATAATTCTAACAGAACTTTTCGCTAAAAGCTTCTAGTTTTTACTTAAGCTCAGTATAGGTAGTAATAATTATATAAACTTTCACGATCAATATACACTTAGACAAGGGAATGCCGATATGTTTAAAGTTTATTTGAAAAATTTTTGATCGTTAATCACTATATTGTACATAAAATTAACCAATCAATAAGTTTTCCTATATGCGTCAGGTTAATTGATCTTCTTTTATTCTACCTTTGCTTGAATAATAATAAATTATGTACCTATAAAACCTATGTCATTCTTAACAAATCATATCTAAACTTTAGAAAGAGGTATTAATGGTGCCCAGGGGATATTCCTCCGGCTTTGAAATAATCGTCTTAGTTTTGATTATTATTATAAGTGGAGCCATGATTTTCTCCGAATGTCATGCAGGTGTTACAAGTCCATCCGTTATCAGTAAAGTCCGTTATTCCATACTTTGTGTTACGTTTAATTTTACTCAAATAGTCAACTAATAAACCACTCGAAGATCAATCTTCGGTTCTTCGTTTTACCCATGTTTTCAAATTTTGTTCACTGTAATTTTTAATTTTTGTTAAAAATGTCATTATTTCAAATTTTTTGAATTTCAATAAAGTATTTATCAACAATTTGCATTAATCCAATCTTATTTCAATTGTTCTCAAACCTAATTATATTTAATTTTATCCCGACTTTAAAAAAAAAATTAAAAAAAAAAAAACATTCGGTCCAACAATCAGGCAAGCGTTGCATAAAAGTTTGACTCCCGCATTTGTCATATGCCAAAATCGTTTTTAACGCATTAATTCCTTTTCTATCAAACAAAAGATTAATTTATTTACAATTGCTAAACGTTAATTTTTCTCATAAACTGGTGTGTTACCAGGATTTCTAAAGTCCTACAATAAGCAATGTTTTTGCAATGGATTTCCTGGTTAAGACTTCTCGATCATAATCCTGGTACAGATCAATATTTTAAATTTGTACTTTAAAAGAATTTTTAATTTTTTTATATTTTCAATTTTATATTATTGTGTTTAGATTCTGATTATGCTAAATAACATTACATGTGATTGTAATTTCCTTTCTTTGGTAGAAAGCAATGTTCTGGCTAAATTTCCTTTAAATGTTCGAAAGGTACTTATTTCTGAGATAACCCAAACTTTGCTCCAAACGCATGATCCAAATCTTTTGTCATCGATCACTCACGTTAAATGGGTTATGGAAGCTGTTGGTCAAGGATTTGCTTTACCTTTAGAAGACATGTCTATTATTACTGCGAATTCCAAGGAATTATATTCACAATGGTTATTTGAACCAAATTCTAGACCTGCTGCCATTAGAAATGCTACTGGACAACAAGAAGAACAAGAATTTTGGCAGGTTTGGAATTTTATTCCCATTTCTTGCCTTTTTTTATATTTATATTACTAAAATTAAAAAATTTTTTCATGATTTTTCAGATAATATTTCATCATTATTCATTATTATTTCAACCTCGTTATCAAACTCCTGCTTCTAATATTTCAACACCTACAACTCCGGGATTCCCTGCAAGTAGCAATCAAATAACAACGAATTGTACACATTTACAAAATCATATTGAATTATGTAAAGGTGTTTTGATTGTTTTAACCATGGCTGGCCGTACTTTAGGCCCTCAATTCTCTGAAGAAACTTGGCTTGTGCTTTTGAAGGTGGTTTTGGGAATAACCGATTGTTTACTTCATGAACCTATCTCTACTACGACGTCTGATGGAAATATGGATAAAAAAACTGCTATGACTATGGCTGATGAATTATGTGAACATTTATTAAGAGTACTTTTTGAGTTATGGCTAAGATCAAAAATTCGTAAAGTTGAAATGTGGGATATTTTTAAAAAATGTTTTAATCAATGGACACATAGACATCAAGCTCTTCTACAATGGAATGCT
This sequence comes from Cetraspora pellucida, assembly GCA_910591915.1. Classification (NCBI taxonomy): domain Eukaryota; kingdom Fungi; phylum Glomeromycota; class Glomeromycetes; order Diversisporales; family Gigasporaceae; genus Cetraspora; species Cetraspora pellucida. The sequence goes on along the minus strand of CAJVQA010005427.1, from coordinate 6,583 downwards.
ACCACTTTGGCATTAACTCAACGTGTTGTCAGATTATTATATGGCCCCAAAGAAGGTGCTGATATGGTTAACGTTTCTGTGGGTGGTTATAATGTTGGATTAGACCTTCCAACTGATTTTGTATATTATGCTTGGCATAGAATGGTTTATTTAATAAATAATCCATGTACATTACCATCTTCAAACTTTTCCTCGGCAATTTCGGGAATTGGTAAGGTTATTGAAGCATTTCAAATAATTGGTCAGCCAACTATCCATAAATCTTCTCAACAAGATCAACAAGATTCTTTTTTTGCAATACCTGATGGAAACACAATATTACGTATGTTTGGTCCATGGTTATTTCAAGCTTGCATGATGAGTCGACCTGATGCGGGTACTCAGCTTGGTCGAGCTGCTGCATTTGGTATCCTTTGTAGAATATTCTGTTTACCTCAGAAACGTGAAAAATTTTTACACAATTATGTTACGCAATTCTACCTTGCTTTAATTGAAGGTTTGCGTGTCGATAGTTGTTTACCTACAATATTGATAAGCACAACATCGCTTTTCGCTACTGAATTGGAAGGCGTAAGAATGATGGTACCTGATTTTGTGGTTGGAATTAAAATGGTTTTACCAAAATTGGCACCGGGCTTTAAAATTGATGTACCTTTGGAAGATTTAAGACTTGCAGCTATAAGAGTAGCCAGTACAATTATGTGCTTACCAAACCATTTTGAAAAAGTACCCATGAGAGAGAATTGGAGTATTGGGTTGCATCAAAATGGAGATAAACTTGTTAGTAATGATGATGAAATTATGGTCAACGAACTTGTAAGCTATATAAATTGGTTATCTTTGCGTTCCAATTATTTATATGGTAACCTTTTTTACCGAACAGATGCGTGTTCTATATTCTGAAGATGAGAGTGATATCTCTAAAAAAGAAAATAAACCCGAACCTTTCACAGCCGTATGTTTTTATTTATTGATTTAGCAGTTATTTTTCATATATTATAATAATAATCATCATTATTTTCATTTATATGTATTTTTTAGCTGAAATTTTACATACTGGAACTTCTCCTTAAATCTTTAAAAACTGAAAAGTCGACATATAATCTTCGATATCTTCTTCATTTAATAAATGTTTACGTGGTTGAAGATGTAGCATTTTGTCCCGGATTAGTTAGTCTCGTAGTAAAATCTATTCAAGAAAAGGTTTGTAACTTGCTAAATTATGTGCATATTTTCGTTTCATATTGCAATTATTTAAGAATCATTGATTTTATTTTTAGGTTTTGACTATGAATCTTCCTTCTGATGTAACTTTATATGCATTTGACGTTCTTAAAGACTTTGTTGGGTTGTATGAATATGTCCAGCGAGACAGCAAAGTATGAATAATTTATTGGATGTTGTGTCATTTATATTGTGTCAGTTTGTTAAAAGATATATAATTCGATTTACTTTTTAGAATTGTGCTAGAGAATTGGTTTTGGAATTTTGCCGTTATATTGACACAATGCTTTCAGGTGCATATGGTGGATTGGTAAGATTATATCGTTATTTTTCTTATGTAACTTTTTTTTTGTGATGTGTACGGGTATGTTCTTTTTTGCTATTCATTATTGAATCCATGTTGTTTCACTATGTAACTAGTCGATAACATTTCATTTAGTCGAAAAAGCATATGATTGTATGATGCGTTGGATACTTGTTGGTCAGTGGATAGTTGGTGATCGTGATTGTCATGAGGCTGTGATCTCGACAATTAGTAAAGGCATTTCAATAGTTCCAAATAATGATGACGATAATGCACAACAAAGCTCTCCTGCCGATAAGAAAAAGAATCGTAAAGATCCAATTCCTAATAAACTTTTTGCACCACGAGCTAAAATGTCTACGGCCAATAACGAAAGCATATTGCAAGCTGGTGGACAAAATCGATGTGGGAAAAAGGGGGAAATGGCCGTCAAACTTGCTGCAGAGATCGCAATGTCTCAATTTGTAAATCATTTAGGAAACTTTCCTGCTTGGAGTGACCATATTGGACCAAGCAGAGTTTCAACTCTTTTTAATGATGACTTGTTACTTGCTAAAGCACGGATCGCAGAATCGAATGTAGGATCTATTCCCGAGTTAGTTAGGTATTTTTTGGTTGATGGCCGAGTTGTAATAGGTTTTGTAGAAATACCAAAGCATCCGGTGTGGATAATTAATAATGATCCAAAGACTTTGACTGCGTCTGACAATTTTGAAACGCCTGTTGAAGCAGGAACACCTGTTTCATCTCCAGGAACTCCAAAAGCTCCAATACCACAAGAATATATTCAAAAAGAATTAGATGAAACCGATGACTGCCCATCTGTCATTATAGTTATGCGGGATAGCACAGGAAAATACTCGTGGGAATCGCATATGTGCTACAAACCACCTATTGGAGATGGCAGTAAAATTCGTCCTTTATCACCGGAAATAGACAAAGAATTGCATGAGCCAACTTTATTATCTCCTTTACAATCAATTCCAATTTTACGAACAGAAACACCTCCACATTTTCTTTATGAATCACATGGAACTAAGGATCAATCTTTTATTAAACGAGTTGCTTGTTTTAACAATGATCAAATACCTACCGTTGATAATATCTTTGAAGCCGGGTGTAATAGCTGGAGAGCTTATCGTGAAGTCAAAAAATTAACAAAAAGACAAAAGGAAATAGAGAAGCAAGCTTTTGAAGAAAGAAGGAACGCCAAGTTTGACCACCAAAGGTAAATAATCTTATTAGTGAATAACTTTGCTAATACATTCTTTATCAATTGAAATTGACTTATATATCTATGCAGTTACAAAGCCACTCCGGCCGCCCCGAACTCTAATCTCGAATGGCAAGTTTCATGAATATAAAATTCACACTATAATTTATTAATTATCTTTTATTATTGGTACATTTAGCCCGCAAGTGTTTCGGTTATTTATGTCTCATATGGGCCTGATATCTTTAGAGAATCGACATCGTGTAATACCATTAAAAATATCAGAGAAGCTTATTGGTGATCTTGAAAAATTGGATTTGTTGAATGAGTAATGTATAATTAGTTATTCACAATGCATTAAATTATATATATGTATATCAGATCATTAAGTCTATAAAATTAATTTCTTTCATCATAGGCGTAATTGTCTTAGTGCATCAGTTTATTATATCCAATCAGGTTCCGATCATCTTGAACATATTATAAATCCACCTTCTATAAGTAAAGATTTTGAAAGATTTTTAAACAGTTTGGGATGGCCGGTAAATCTATCTTTTAAAAATTATAAAATTTCAAATAGTTAATCATAATATTGATGTTCCTATGATAATTAGGTTTCATTAGACACGCATTCAGGCTACAAAGCCAAACTAGACTCATCAATCTGTAAAACGGCACCATATTTTGCAGACAGATCAGTTGAAGTTATATTCAATGTTCCATATCTTATTAAAGCACCTAACAATGATTTATCATCGGATTCATTGTCAAATCTTATCAAAAACATTTTTTCTGATGACTTAGTTTGTATAGTATGGGTTGATGACGTTTTATCAATGCAGAGTGCACCATCAAAAATTGGCCAATCTGCACTGGTGTACATATTTGTACATCCATTACAGAACGCTACAGGACTATATTGGATAAGAATAATTACACCCTCCACACCGCATTCAAGCATTGGTTCTGGACCTAACAGCGAAAAAAGAACGGGAAAAGGAAAAGTCAACTGGAATTCCGATACGCCAAAATTAAACGAAATCCACCTGGTAAACGCATATATTTATTTCATTTTTGGCGCTTTATCTAATGAATATATTTATTTTCTTAGACATTCGGACCATTAGTTGATGGTATGATAGTGAGTCGACATACAATCGGTTCACTTGTACGGAACACTGCCATATCGGCCCACGATGCATGTAGGAATTTTACAGAGACTCGAATAAGGCAGCCGTATGTACTATTTATTATACTATTTTAACACTTTCAAATTGATACGTATTATTGTTTAATTTGGGCTGCTATTAATAGATATGCCGTGAGACGACAATTTATAGATGAAATATATAATAAATATAAAACCAGTTTATCAATATCGGAGTGAGTAATTGTTTAAATAGGGCGGTTATGTTTTTTTTTTCTTTTTAATTTGATTTAATACTAATATGGTTTGATTTGCTAATAATTAATGATAGGTTTTACACTAATATATTTACAACACGATAATCTTATTTTATTTTACTACTATTAATTAATTTTTATCGTGCATAGTTCAACAATATAAACAGGTATTTTACTTAGTGTTGTTTTTAAGATCATACGTATATATAGTACATATAATATTTTGGTATTTTAATCCGATTAATTATAAAAAAGTATTTTAATTAATTAAATGTCATGAGATTATATCTGGAGTGTAATTTTAATAATTATGAATCCTAATGTGCCAGTGCTAGCTAGTTATTGACTAAAGTTAGAATTGGCTAAGTTATACTTATCTAAAGAAAGTCATAGCTTGGCAAAATCCAATTCGGTAATATTTAATTATAAATAAAAATAAATTATTGTATTGGATAAAGTACGTATCAATATACAGCATTACAAGCTTTAAGATGCTCTAATTGATTAATATGATATATTAAAATGAAATCAGATTAAAATAGAAGTTTTTGTGGTGTCATATTTGGGGATACCCACGGCAAAAGCAGGGAATAGTCCCATTCCCTGCTTTTGCTAAAGGTGTCTCCATTTATCATTATGGGCAGAATTTATAATAAATAAGTGTATAAATGGGTTTTTAAGGATTATATAGAAACCTTAAACTACTTAATTAATTCGCGGGTGATTTTCAATTAACATTTATGTTATTTTCTGTTTTTTTTGTGAAAGGCACTGGTACAAACAATTTTCTGTGGATGCTTTCGATAAGACTAAAACAATATCATCAGCTGTGATGTAATTATTTATCACGGATTAAAGTAAAATCAAAATAAAATTGGAGCAAATGCCAAAAGTGCTGTAGGTACTAATAGTTCTATTAGAAATATTGGGCTTTATTAGAAATATGAGCTAGGTGCTGAGAAAAGGGACGAAATTGACACTTTTTTCAAAAGCTGTTTTTTTACATAAATCAATTTAAAATAAGATTAAGATCCCTTTTCTCAGCACCTAGCTCATATATATTAGATATGATAAAACTAGCAGATGTGATACAATGTTGGCAATCTTATAATGTTCTATATAAAATGTCTCGTTATCTCTCTTGTAAAAGAGTCTTTTCTGCAACTCAACAAATAGAGTAATCGTGTCTTCATACATACGTAGCTTTAATAAACTTGTTATAGGACTATTTATGTCTTTATATACATTTAGTTGTTTGTCTCTTTCGTGAATGTAAACCAATCCTCTTAACACGTAACTGCAATTAGCCTTATATTTTTGTTATCAATCGTCTAACATAAGTAAATTAGTTATACCGAGCTTATAAGAGTTGTAATAGTACGTACATAAAATTTTATCTTTACCAAACCACGTATTTAAGTATCATGCACGTTCATCGGCTCTATTAATTAATCGATTTTTATCATATTTAACATACAATTCGCTCTAGCCGTTTCGCATTCTTAATAAGCCTTTATAAAACCGGTGCACATTTGAATATCCTTAAACAGTTAATTTCGGCAACAAAGTCCGAAAAGGGTGATCGCATTGATAAAATGACCTTTTATAAAACAAAATATAAAATGGATTACCATAATTGCTTGCACAAACAAAATTAAAAATAAAAAAGAATGTCTCAATCTTCATTTTCTCCGCAATATTATGAGATATTACAACAATTCCAAAAATATAATGACAAATCCGTAGCACAAGTAAAAGAAGTATCGCTTAGTAGCATTCCTGCGATACCAGACAATTTCATCATCGACGAGATTAAATTAGATGAAAAGTATAGAATTATAAGCAAGGAATATTTGGAGGATGGATTGAAAATATATGAGGATGTTATTGATGAAAAATGGAAAGATTTTAATGATGATGGATTATGCGGAGAATGGCTTAAGGTTAAGGATAGAGAAGACACAGGAAGAGTAGTACTTTACATGTTTGGTGGTGGATATTTTGCGGGATCACCGAAATCATCCCGCCTACTTACTCATCGGATCGCTGAAAATGCTGAATGTTCAATTTTTGGTACGTAAATTTTTAATCGGTGGATTTTTTTTTTTTTTTTCAGATTTGACCCATTAAAATAACATTTAATCATTTTAATTTCTTTAATCTCTATAATTAGCAATTAATTATCGTCTTTGTCCAGAGCATCAATTTCCTGCACCACTTTGTGATGCTTTAGCAGCATATCTATATCTTACCAATCCTGGTCCGGAAGCCGGATTTAAGCCAATTGATCCTAAACAAATTGTACTTGCCGGATCTAGTGCTGGTGGTGGACTAGCTGTTGCTACTGCATTATTCATTCGCGACATTGGTTTACCATTACCATCAGGACTTGTTTTATGGGTATACACCAAATATTATAAATATATACAAATCTTTTT